>PVIW01014323.1:0-23925 GCA_004026585.1 Noctilio leporinus | reverse complement strand
ATGCAGTTTTAATTTGCATCTCTCTGATGACTAGCGATGTTGAGCATTCTTTCATATGCCTCTGGGCCCTTTGTATATCTTCCTCAGTGAGTTGTCTGTTCAGGTCCTTTGCCCATTTTTTAATTGGGCTGTCTATCTCCCTGGTGTTGAGTCGCATTAGTTCTTTGTATATTTTGGAGATCAGACCCTTGTCTGAGGTCTCATTGGCAATTATGTTTTCCCATACAGTTGGTTCCCTTTGAATTTTGCTGATATTTTCTTTAGCTGCACAGAAACTTTTCAATTTGATATAGTCCCATTTGTTGATTTGTTCTTTGATTTCCTTTGCCCTTGGTGAAGTATCAGTAAACATATTTTTGCGTAGGATATCTGAAAGTTTACTGCCTATATTTTTCTCCAGGACCTTTATGGTGGCACTGCTTATGTTTAAATCCTTTATCCATCTTGAGTTTATTTTGGTGTATGGTTTAAGTTGGTGGTCTAGTTTTATCTTTTTGCATGTTGCTGTCCAGTTCTCCCAACACCATTTGCTGAAGAGTCTGTTTTTACTCCATTGGATGTTCCTTCTCCCTTTGTCAAATATTAGTTGACCATAGAGTCCTGGGTTAATTTCTGGGCTCTCTATTCTGTTCCAATGATCTATATGTCTATTCTTATGCCAGTACCATTTATTCAGCATTTTTTTATTCTCTTGTACTGTCTTGGAGTATTTGTCTACATTATCCTCCAACTCACTGATCCGGTCCTCTGCTTCCTCTAGCCTACTGTTGATTCCTTCTACTGTATTCTTCAATTCAGAAATTGTATTCTTCATTTCCTCCTGGCACTTATTGATGATTTCCATGTCCTTTTTCATGCTGTTGTAGTTCTCAGTAAGTTCCTTGTAACTTCCCTCGAGTTATTTGTAATTTCCCTGGAGTTCTTTGTAATTTCCCTGGAGTTCTTTGTAGGTCTCCTGGAGTCGTTTATAGTTTTTTTTGATGTGGCTGAGCTCACTGAGCGTCTCTATCATCATTCTTTTGAATTCCTTATCTGATATTCCAGGTGCCTCTGTTTCATTTTGTGTTCTTTCTGGGGATTCTTCCTTTCCTTTTGGTGATGGACTGATTCTTTTTTTCCCCATTTTGGGTGTCTGTTCTTGCTTGCTTTTTATTTATTTATTTATTTTTGTTGTTTCCTTGGGTTAACCTGCTTTGCTTCCTTGTCTTAGTTGAGCACCCTTCTGTGATAGGAGATTTGTGGAGTTCAATGTTGCTGTCTCCCAGATTTTCTCCACTTGCTGTTTTTGGTGTGTCCTTTATTTGGGCTGTCTGGTTGTATTCTGTGCCTGTGGGCTTTTAGCAGAATCAAAAAGAAAAACAAACAAACAAACAAAAAAAATAAAACCAAAAACGAAAAACCAAACCAAACCAAACAAAGAAAATAAAAAATGCAAAAGAAAAAAAAAAATAAAAATTATAATAATAATAAGAAGAAAGGTTTTAGATGGCTGTTCACCCTTAATAATCCCTGACTGGTCCAGATGGAACCTGGACCTGAGGGCTTTTAGCAGAGGGAAAAAAAAAGAAAGAAAAAAAGGGAGAAAGTCACAAGAGAAAGAGAAATCAATATTAATAAAGAAAAGGTTTAGGTGTCTGTTCACTCTTTATGGTCTCTGTTTGGTCCTGGTAGAGCCAGGACCAGTGGGTTTTATCAGGGAGAAAAAGAAGAAAGAAAGAAAGAAAGAGAGAAAGAGAGAAAGAGAGAAAGAAAGAAAGAAAGAAAAAAGTAGGAGAAAGTCACAAGACCAAGCGAAATCAATATTAATAAAGAAAGGTTTTAGGTTTCTGTTCCCCCTTTATGATTTCTGATTGGTCCAGGTGGAGCCAGAACCTGTGGGCTTTACCAGGAAGAAAAGGAAAAGAAAAAATTAAAAAAAAAAAAAAAAGAAAGAGGAAGGAAGAAAAGAATAAAGAAGGGGTTTAGGTGGCTGGGGAAGGGAGGAATACTTAGATTGAGGACTGGGAATGCGTTATAGCCACAGAGTGAGTAGACTTTAATTCGAGCGTAAGGGGAGGGTCTTAGGTATTTAGGTGGATTGAGGTATGGGGGGGATTAAGAATATGTGAGAAGTAACTTTTGCAAAGGATATGTTGGGGATTAATAGTTCATATTGCTCTCGGTATAACTCAGGTGCTTGAGATTAGCAGCGATCCTTTTCCTGAGGCTGCCTCTTTTTCTTGGTCAGGACTTTACAGTCTATAGTCTATATTCTAGCCGGTCTTGGCACGTGGCAGGGCCTCTGATTGTCACAGTAGGGCTGATTCTGAGTGTCAGCCCCCAGGTAGGCTGGGCCTTCCGCAGCCTGGCTGGGTTTTAGGGCTGCTGGTGTTCTGGAGCCCGCAGGGTGCCCCCTCCCACTCCTGGAGGAGGTTCCTGCCCGGGAAGAGTACGCAGCACCCCTGCAGGGCAACCCACAACTTCGCTGGTCCCTGTGACGACTGGCCCCACCCCCGCAGTTCCGGGAGGAGGCTGCCCCTGTCTGTCAACACTGTCTGGGGTCCGCCTACACTGTCCCGCCCTTCCAGGGTGGGCACCACTCCTCCAAGCCAACCAGCTCTCCGAGGAGCCCTTTACATGGCCTCTGTGATGAGCCCCTCCCAGGCATGGGCGGTGCGGCCTTTGTCTCCAGCAATGGCGGGTCAGTTGCCTTTGCTGCTAGTTCCCCGCTCGCCGGCTCGCTGTTTGGAGTTTCCCGCGGAGCCTGGGGGCCTGTGTGGTTGCGCAGGGCTGGGCCTCCCCCCTTGCAGGGGCTTCTAGCTGCTGTTTCCCCGGTGGCCCAGCAGCACCGTTTTCGGCCCTCTCGCCGCCCCGCCGGTGCACTTCCTCTCTCCCCTGCTCCGGCTCCCCGCAGGACTCTTCTCCTCTGCCTCTAGCCCCATGCGGAGCCTCCTCTCCCTGTTGCCGGAGTGAGTCTCTCACACAGTCCCTCCCCTGCAAGAGTTCAATTCCGCATTCCCTACCGCATTTGCCCTCGCTGCCCGCACTTCACTGTTGAGACTTCCAGTCTCCAGGGAGCCCGGAGCTGGCCTCAGTCAATCACGCCCCTCTGGGCAGAGCCGACCTCGGCCCCCCGGCAGGTCTGTTGGGAACCACCTCACCTACTGTCCTGCTGGCCTCCTCTGCCTCTGGGCTGTGCTCCCCTGTGTCCAGATGCTGCCCGCTCCAATTCCTGGGGTCCTGAAGACGTCTCACGCTCCCTATCTTGTCCTCTAGCTGCTTTGGTACTTGAGAACACCATCAGCATTGCTCTCTACTCAGTTGCCATCTTCCATAAAATTCTTTTTTTTAAAAAAAAAACAATAGGCCGTGGCAAAACTAGATTTACAGTTCATATGGAAAATAACATAATAATAATACAAGAATAAACTCTATTTTTCACAAATTCACAATTGTAAACCTGCTTTTGCCCCCCTCTGTATTTGTGGATAATGTTTACATCAATGTTAATGCCTGTAGCTTATAAGATAATTGTATTTGAGAAAATGTATAACTCTAATGGCAGCAATTTATAGGGTTGGAGTTGTTTCTGATGCTTTGTTGACACTATTTAAATCAGGTTGATAATTAGAACTAGCTTGTCTTGTGTGTTTTCTGTGTTGCAATAGGATACTTTAAGGTGTCACTGTGGGAAGGAAAGTCAGTCATAAAGGAAGTCTTTCAGTAAAAATCTGAGGGATGACTGCTGGGTAAGTTTAACTGTCTACAAGGAACCTATGGTGATTCTAATGGAGACTTTCTCTTCAGCAGAATTAAAGACAGAACTCCAGCTGAGTCTCTCCTGCCCAGTGGCTTCTTCCAGCTCCTAGTTCCTCCAGCAATATGTGCTGTACAGTTACCCGCCTCAGATCTTCCCAAACTCTTCTGTAGGAAGTCACTTCCCACTGGAATCTCCAAGCCGCTCAAATGAAAAAGCAGATAATGGAGAGAGAGACAGCTCTGACATAATGTTTCGGAGGCTGCAGCTGAGTGGAACTTCAAGTGCATTCTTTGGCCTATTTCAAGGCCAGCTAGTAGACAGGGCAGAAGGCAACAGAGGTGGAGGAATAGACCAGGGAGTGACTTCTGAGAGGGCAGACACAATATTGACAGGGACAGACTGCTCAGAATCTGCAGCAATAGTATGTGAAAAATATAGACTAGGACGTAATGCAAATTCAAGCTTTGTTAGCCTCCAGAAGCATCATCTGTGTCCTGAATGTGGCAGAGGTTTCTACCAGAGGTCAGACCTCCTCAAGCACCAGAGGATGCACACAGGGGAGAAGCCATATAGTTGCAGGGAGTGTGGACGAGGCTTTAGCCGGAAGTCTTCCCTCACCATACACCAGAGGAAACACTCGGGGGAGAAGCCATATGTGTGCAGGCAATGTGGGCGACATTTCAGGTATACATCCTCACTCACTAACCACAAGAAGATACACTCAGGGGAGAGACCCTTTATATGTGACGAGTGTGGGCGAGGCTTTCGCCAGAAGATTGCCCTTGTCCTGCACCAGAGGACACATTTGGAGGAGAAGCCCTTTGTATGTCCTGAGTGCAAAAGAGGCTTTTGCCAGAAGGCATCGCTCTTGCAACACCAGAGCTCACATTCTGGGGAGAGACCCTTCTTGTGCCTGGAGTGTGGGCGTGGCTTCAGGCAGCAGTCCCTGCTCCTCATTCACCAGGTCACACATTCAGGGGAGAAGCCCTATGTATGTGCTGACTGTGGGCACAGATTTCGCCAGAATGCCACCCTTATCAGACACCAGAGGACACACACAGGGGAAAAGCCGTACCTGTGCTCTGAATGTGGTCGTGGCTTTCGTCAAAAGGTCGCTCTCATGGGACACCAGAGGACGCACACAGGGGAGAAGCCCTATGTGTGCCCTGAGTGTGGGCGGGGCTTTGGTCACAAGGTCACCCTTACCAGGCACCAAAGGACACACACAGGGGAGAAGCCTTACCTGTGCTCTGAATGTGGCCGAAACTTTGGTTTTAAGTCACTCCTCACTAGACATCAGAGGACACATTTAGGAGGGGAATCTGTTGTGTATGGAGTCTGTGAGCAAAGACTTGGCCAGAAATCTGACCAGAGGACACAGTCAGGAGAGAAGCCATGTGTGTGTGGTGAGTGTGGGCGAAGCTTTGGATTCAAGTCAGCCCTCATCAGACACCAGCGAACCCACTCAGGAGAGAAGCCTTATGTGTGCAGGGAATGTGGCCGTGGCTTTAGCCAGAAGTCTCACCTACACAGACATAGAAGGACCAAGTCTGGCCATCACCCCCTGCCATAAGATCTGTTCTCCTGACCCTTCTTTTCCTCATCTGTGAGAAAGTGGTAAGAGTCACTAGGAAATATTTTACTTTCCTCAAATGCAGTGGAGGAAAAAACTGCATTCTTTCATTCATAACATAGTTGATTTATAATTTACCTCCTGCATTAGGAATGTGTTTAAACCTGCTAGGTCTGCCATAATAAAATACCTTAGACTCAGTGTCTTAAAGAACAGAGGCTTATTTTCTTGCAGTTTTTGAGGCTAGAAATCCAATATCGATATGTAAGCAGTTTGGTTTCTACTGAAGTCTCTTGTCTCAGCTTGCAGATGCGACTGCATTCTTTCAGCACTCTCAGGGGGCCTGTTTTTCGTCTGTGCTTTTCTGGTGTGTCTCCTAAGGATACCAGCCATATTGGGCTAGGGACCTTTACCACAAAAAGACCTTTTAATCAAATAAGGCGCATTATAGGATATGGCCTCAACATATGAATTTGGGGGAATAACTCAGCCCATAACACTCAACCTTCTAGCCCCCTCTCCAATTCATGTTCTCACATATACAACACATTCACCTCATTAAAAAGCCCTAAAAGTTTTAACATTCCAACATCAATTGTATGTCCAGAATCTCACCTAAATCAAGTATGGATGGGATTAGAGATGCATTTCATCCAGAGGCAGAATTCCTCCTCAGCTGTGAACCTGTGAACTAACCAAGTTAATCTTCCAAAATACAATGGTGGGACAGACCCAGAATTCACATTCCCATTTTAAATGTGGAGAGAAAGGAATGATGATCCCAAACAAGTCTAAAACATAGTTGGGCAGAGTGTTAAATTTAAGGCTCAAGAACAGTCTTTGGGTGGATCCTTTCTTTGCTGGTCCCGCTTGAATGCCATCGGCCATGCTGGGCCCACTGAAATCATGGAACAGACATAGTGGCCCCTCAAACTGTTACTCTGTGGGCCCACTTTGGAACTAGCAGACTTGCTCATATCCATTTTTACCATTGGAGCCATTCTTTCCTCCTCTTGATGAGTAACACGTAATTGTAGTTGGATAGATCTATTCTACTTGTAGATACCTTCATTTTGTCCCATGTTCATCACCGTTAGTCCAACCTGCCAGAGTTCCTGTTGAGATAGTTGATTGGTTCCAAGCTAATTTCTTTATCAGATAATTGTCTAGCCACAATATGGTGTTCTTTCCAGAAAGTGCTTTCTTATTTTTTGCAATATGGACAGGCCAAGAAGTTTCTAAGTCTTCAAGTTCTGATTCCTTTTTGTTTTAATAGTTCCTTCAATTTATCCTTCTCTCAAATTTTACTACAAGAAGCAAGAAGAAACCCTGGCTGGTAGCACAGTGGATAAGGTGCTGGCCTGTGAACCCAAAGGGTGCAGGTTCGATTCCCCAGCCAGGGCACATAACCAGGTTGCAAACCAGGTCTCCAGTCAGGTCTGTGGCTGGAGGCAGGTAAAACTCAACCATACATTGATGTCTCTCTCCCTCTCTGCCTCTCTCCCTTCCCCTCTTTCTAAAAAATAATGAAATAAAATCTTCAAAAAAAAAAAAAAAAAAAAAGCAAGAAGAAACCAGGCTGCATCTTCAACACCTTGTTCAGTAATCTTAGCTAAATATTTGTCATTTATGCCCTCTGGGTACCCAACATTTATGTGGCCAGATATGAACTCCTGCCATAAAATATGTTCTGACATTTCCTTTCCCCATGAGTGTGAACAAGGCAGGAATCACTAGGAAGTGTTCTGCTCTTCTAAAGTGGAAGGAAAAACAACATTCTTTCTTTTGGTATTCATGTGATAGGTTGTTTACAGTTTACTTTTTATGAAGCATTCCTCTTCTGTATTTCCTTTTATTTTAATAAACTGCTTCTTTACAAAGCTTCACACCTGATTGTGTACCTTTTTCCATCAAGAACATCAAGGTATTCATCCTCTTGAAAGACAATGGGAGAATCACTCTATTCTGGACTCTGGTCCTACAAAGGGAAAACAATATTAAAATGGCCTTCATCCTTACTCCTTTCTAAATCCCCCAACAGATGAATGAAATTCTAGCCACACATTTAGCCTCCCCAAGAGCAGATTGAAGAGTATCTATTAATACCACTTCTTGCAACTTAAGGCCCCATCCTATTAGCTGTGACTGCGTGGCAGAGATAGACTGAGGACTCAGGACTTTGAGCCATACCGTCCCTAATCTAGAGGGTCTAAAGCACGGGTGACAAACACAAGGACCTTGGGCCTAATCCAGCTAGCTCTCCACTTTTATTTTATCCGGCTTGGCACCTTGTTTCTACCCAGCCCACTTAACTGTTAAGAAGTAGTTACATTTATACAGCCCTAAAATTACATTCGGCCGTTTGAAGGCAACAGCAGCTGAGGTGGTCCCCAGTGAAAATGAGTTTTGACACCCCTGAACTAGACCCTGCTAGGTAGTGCCTTATACATTAAAACCACTTTTTGTGTCCAGCTTCTCGTTACCCCTTACAAAACCCCTGTGGTGTGTCTATTGTTCTTATCCTACAGATGAAGAAGTGGGGCCTCAAATGTAATGATTATGCACAGTTGCAGAGATGGTGTAAGGTGAAACGTATCAGGCCCGTGCCTGTGTGATTTTCCGGGCCCT
Source organism: Noctilio leporinus (assembly GCA_004026585.1). Lineage (NCBI taxonomy): Eukaryota > Metazoa > Chordata > Mammalia > Chiroptera > Noctilionidae > Noctilio > Noctilio leporinus. The sequence continues at coordinate 15,985 of PVIW01014323.1, read as the reverse complement.
TGTACATAGGCAGGATTCTAACTTGTCTTCTAAGAACCCTTCCCACTCCACCTTCATGTCCATGTCCTGTATAATCCTCAGGACTGAATCTGATGGGTTTTACTGTCTTACTAGGTTATGTTACCTGGCATGGTTGATGTTAAGAAGAGGGAATCCTGCTGGACCTAACCTAATTACGCCAGATCTTGAAAAGCCTAGAATTTCCTCTATCTGGTAGCAACTGCAGAAGTCAGAGATGTAAAGTTCAAGGTGGATTTGATGCACTGATTTTGGCTTGAATATGGAGGCAGCCACATGGAAAGGACAGAGGCTTCAATGAGTCAAGAGCCAGCAGCCAGCAAGGGAAGGGGCCGTCAGTCCAGCAGTGAGAGGAACTGAGTTCTGCCAACAAGGATGAGCTTGGGAGTGGGCCTTCCCCGGAGCTCCTAGGTGGGAACGCAGCCCTGCTGGTTCCAGGTTTTCAACTGCGGGACCCTGGGCAGGGAGCCAGACACACAGGGCCAGCCTTCTGACCCGCAGAACCGTGAGCTAATAAATGAGTGTTGTCTTAGGCAACTAGGTTTGTGGTCATTTGCCTTGCAGCAGTAGAAAACTAATATACCTTGTTTTCCTTGCTAAATCTTAGGACGTGGAGCAAATATTTTAACTTTTGTACTTTATTTTTGTTTGAAAGAGTTACATTGATCTTTAAGGTTCCTCAGCTCAGATGAGTCTGATATTAAAACAGCATTTTTGTAAGGGTTGGAAGAAAAGAATGCATGTGAAAGCACTTTAGTCTTGAGAAAATGTACCAATGAAAAGAGAATAGTACTCAATCTAATAATGTGTCTAGTCATCTAACAACCTCTTGGGGATCTTCTAGGTTGCTTTCCTATGAAAGTAATCTGTATTTTAGGGCTACATCAGTGGACATACCGGGGAGAGAAGGAATTTCTGACTGCAGATAGGCCCCTCTTCTCTGTGGAAGACTTCAGGGAGCACATGCAGGCATGATGCCCTGCAGCGTCCTGAAGCACTGGAATATGCTGTAGGAATGAAGCCCAGTGAGAGAGTGTGGTGTCCACCTGAGTCAACTGTGATGATAAAGTGATCTGGAGCTCCTGGGGGGTGAGGGATTGGGTGGGGGTGGGGGCTGCATTACAGGCATCTGTGAGCCTGGGCTGGGTTTTGAAGGTCAGTGGTTTCCCAGGCAGATGGGACTGGAGCAGCCCAAACAGAGGTCAAAGCACACACAGAAGGTGGATCATGCTTGTGAAACTAAAACGCTGATGGGTATTCCATTAGAGGAAAGTTTAAGTAGTTAGAAGATTATTGTCAGAGCACTTGGTGCAGGAGGGAGATTAGGGTACCTCTGTGCTTTGAGTCTGATATCACTTCTCTAACTTTGAATCCATGTAATCAATACTCATTCATCCTTAGTTGTATGCACCTACCTGCCTTCTGGAAGACAGGTACCAAACCAGAACCTTCTCTGGTTAGAACTATCAGATTATTAAGCACACACCGAATCTTCCCTTATCTGTAGTACTGAAATCAGAATTACTGGATTGCAAGCTCATCAAGCGCCAGAGTCCAGTCTTTCACATCTTGATATCACAAATCACTCAGCACAGTTTCTTATACAGAGCAGGTGCTCAGTGGTGGATTAAACTTAACTTGTAATAAATTGAATTAGCACACACATAAAAAAGGTACAGAGATCATACCAAAATCTCCCTGATGGATCGTGCTCATGATTTTTACACACCCCAAACCGTGGTGGCCTCAAAGCACAGGGCCTCTTGATTTGAGTGCTCTTCTCTGGATGAATCTGCATTGCAAGCCCTCTTCAGGGGGTAAGTCCTTCAGTTGCCACAAGGTGAGCTTAGTGTGGAAATTCCCTTTCCACGCTAGACCTATGTTCTAGTCAGCCACAGGAGGCTTGGTTATTACTACTCCAGATAACTGCTTTGGGAGTTGAAAGTTAAATTACACAACAATTTTGATAATAGTGTGATATGGAGGCAGCCACATGGAAAGGACAGAGAGGAATTATTAAGGTGGTTCCTGAACATTGCTAATTTCCTTCTGTCATTGTCTAAGTTAAAGATCAGATGAAATGAAAACTTGGTCAATGTTTTGTTTCTTTCTGGAAGATTTGTTTTTCCCCCTGAATTCTGTTAAGTTTCAGTCTGAAAGAATAATTAGAGGTTATCTATTTCTCTATTATTTGTTTACCATTTATTAATTTATTGAACATGTGTTAATTTTTGAGTGACTACTATGACTTGGACACTGGGCTGGCCTCTAAGTTTGAGCTGCAAATGGAACAGTTTTGCTCTTTGCCTTATGTGAAGCTTAAAATCTAAAAGTTAGAAATTTTTAGAGTGTAAAGTATTCTGAGGGCCAAGGGCAAGATTCTCTGAAGGTGTAGTTTCAGGGAACTAACCTAGTTCAGGGAGGTGAGAGTCTAAGGAAATCTTTAGGTGATAACTAAAAGTGAATGTGAATTACTCAAAGAGGGAGAGGGGGGAGGGTGGGAGGGATTTCAAGTCAAAGAAATAACAATATTCATGTAATCTAGCCTTTATTTAAAAACAAAAACAAAAAACAAGGTCCAATTTCTAAGTGAAAATGGATGCTGTAAGTGGAGAAGGCAAGTGTTGAGATTTCAGACTTGGACTGATCTCATTTCTTTCTTTTTTTTTTTTTTTAATCTCATTCCTTTTACTGAGAATTGTGCCACTTGTGGTAGCTAATTATCTGTGCACATATTGTGTCAATAGGCTTTCTTAGAATCCTAGTTTGTTTGTTTTTTTTTTTTTTAAGCTGGAGGATCCCTGCTTTAGAAGACAATCATTCCATTATTTCTCTTGCCATAGGAAATATAGCAACAAAACCAAGTGGGACTACATCAAATGGCTAAAGAAATCATCATCAAAATGAAAAGGGAACCAACTGGATAGGAGAACATATTTGTCAGTGATACATTGGACAGGTTTTAATCTCCAAAAATATAAAGAACTCATACAACTCAACAGTGGGAAGACAAACAATTTAGTTAAAAATGGGCAAAGGACCTGAACAGACACTTTTCTAAGGAAGATATACTGAGGGCCCATAGACATGAAAAACTGCTCAACATCACTAGCCATCAGAGAGATGCAAATTAAAACCACAATGAGATACCACCTCACACTGGTCAGAATGACCATCATTAATAAATCAACCAATAGCCAATGCTGGCAAGGGTGTGGAGAAAAGGGAACCCTAGTGCACTGTTGGTGGGAATGCAGACTGGTACACCCACTATAGAAAACAGTATGGAATTTCCTCAAAAAACTAAAAATTAGACTGCCTTTTAACCCAGTAATTCTACTGCTAGGATTATACTCAAAGAATCCTGAAATACCAAAAGAACTTATGCATCCCTATGTTCATGCAACAGAAAAAAAGACACTCCTACCTTTTGTGACAGCATGGATGGAACTGGAGATTGTGCTAAGTGAAATAAGCCAGTCAGTGAAAGACTAATCCTATATTATCTCACCTGTAAGAGGAATCTAGTGAGCAAAATAAACTAATGAGCGAAACAGAATCAGAAACATGGAAACATGGAACAGACTGAAGGTGACCAGAGAGGACGGGCGAGGGGGAAATGATAGAAAGAAGGAGAAGGGATGAGTCAAAGAACATATATGAATGACCCATAGACATAGACAACAGTATGGGGATTGACTGTGGGAACAGGGCGGTGGGTTGGGTGGAGGAGGGCAAAGGGGGAAAGATGCAGCAACTGTGATAGAATAAGTAAAAATAAAAAGAGACAACTATTCCATAGGTTCCAAACTTCATTGAGAATAATGTGTATAATAGCCTGTCTCTCTATGGGCCATGTTTTTAAAGGTGTCTGTCAAACAAAAATACTTTTTTTTTCCCCACCTCCCATTGTTTGGATAATCCTAGTTACATTTTAAATTGATATAATACTATTTAAAAGAACAGTGAGACATAACTGCTAGACTAAGTATGCTGATCACATTGTAATGTGTAAATAATCAACTCACTATATTGCACACCTGAAATATAATATTGTATATACCAACTATATTAAATTTTCAAAAAGTACAAGCAAAAAATGAGGTTTTATTATTTGTTTTAGCTTTGTAAAACCACAACTCTACCTTAAAGTCATCTCACTTCTGCTGGACTATTTCTTAATCAGAAAATAGAAAATGGTAAAATCAGTATAGTAGCACCCCCTTATCCAACTAACTGTGAGAAAGCATGAGCCTGGTACATGAGCACTTAGTAAATGTTTATTTCTTTTGTGGACTTTTTGTGGGCAAAGGTTCCATTTTATCATCTTCCTGATCCTCGTTCATATCACTGAAGGCCCCTTGGGATCCCATTCTTGGAGTTTAATTCCAACTGAGTTCAACTTTCTTATTTTACAGATAAAGAAACCAAGGCCAAAAAGGAAGGAAATGATCCACTTTCTGCCCTTGAGCTCAAATTGTATGTCAGTTTATTTGCAGTGATTATAAAGAAGCAGCTGGTGAAAATAAGGCCTAATAGCTAGCTCTCAAGTATGCCCAATGTGGCAGGTGAGGAGTGGGCAGTGGGGGAAAGGCACACATTGTGGCTGAGGAGGCAGGTAGGACCCAGATTATGCAGGGCCTCCTGGGCCATTTTAACTGTTTTGGTCTCTGTTTTAAGGGCATGGGGAACCAATAAAAAATTACTTGTCTGTTATATTTGGAATCTCTCTTTTTTTATTTTGAAAGAGTGATTACAGCTTTATTTTTTCTTTTTTTAAAAATTTTATTGTTGTTGTATTACATCCATCCCCTTTTGCTCCCCTCTGTCACCCTCCCCACCCACCCATTCCCCACAAAGTCAATTCCACCTGTTGTCCATGTCCATGGTTCCTTTATACTAGGTTCTTATCTAAACTGCTCCCCTTCCTTGCCTCTGCCTCCCCATTCCCCCCAACTCCCTTCCCCTTGACCACTGAAGGCTTATTCCCTGTATTCATATATCTGGTTCTGTTTTGCTTGTTGTTAGTTTTGTTCATTATTGTCCTGTAATGGGTGAGATCATATGGTATTTGTCCTTCACTGACTGGCTTATTTCACTAAGCATAATACTCTCCACTTCCATTCATGTTGTTGCAAAGGGTACAAGTTCCTTCTTTCTTTCTGCTACATAGAATTCCATTGTGTAAAATGTACCACAGTTTTTTGATCCAATCATCCACTGATGGGCACTTAGGCTGTTTCTAGCACTTGGCTATTGTAAATAGTGCTGCTATGAACATAGGTGTGCATAGGTTCTTATAAATTGGTGTTTCAGGATTCTTTGGGTATAGTCCAAGTAGTGGAATTGCTGGATCAAAAGGCAGTTCCATTTTTAGTTTTTTAAGGAAACCCCATACTGTTTTCCACAGTGGCTGCACCAGCCTACATTCCCACCAACGGTGCACAGGGTTCCCTTTGCCCCACATCCTCGCCAACACTTGTTGTTTGTTGATTTGTTGATGATTGCCATTCTGACAGGTGTGAGGTGGTATCTTACTGTGATTTTAATTTGCATCTCTCTGATGACTAGTGATGTTGAGCATTCTTTCATATGCCTCTGGGCCCTTTGTATATCTTCCTCAGTGAGTTGTCTGTTCAGGTCCTTTGCCCATTTTTTAATTAGGCTCTCTGTCTCCCTGGTGTTGAGTTGCATTAGTATATTTGGAATTTCTTAACAACTACATATTTTATTTTTCATTGATATATTTGGAATAGTCAAATTACAGGTTTAAAGTTTAAAGTATTATTGTGTAATCTGATGGCAAGAAATTAAACAGCTTCTAATGAAGACAAGAGCCAAAAGCAATGAGTATACCAGGCAAGAGAGGTGGGTAGGGTATGGACAGATACCCTGGACTGCGAGTCTTGGGATACTGGACACAACACAGGGGATGCTTCATTCCTGAACATGTTTAGCAACAGCATTCTTAGGACAGATCATTTGCATCTGATAATTTTCACACTGAACTATGCCAGGTGAAAAATTGATCTGTTTTTTTTTTTTTTTTTTCTTTTCTTTTTAAAAAAATTTTATTGTTGTTGTATTACATCCATCCCCTTTTTGCTCTGCTCTGCCCCCCTTCCCACCCTAATCTGTTTTTTAAATTTATTTTTCTTTTTTTGATCCACCTTGTTTTTTCTTTTTCTTTTTTTAAAAGTTAATTAATTAATATTATTTTTAGAGCAGTGGGAAGGGAGAGAGGCAGAGAGGGCGAGAGACTTCAATGTATGGTTGCCTTTCACCTACCTCCAGCTATGGACCTGGCTGGTGACCTGGCTTGCAATCTGGTTATGTGTACCCTGGCTGGGAATCAAACCAGTGACCTTTGTGTTCACAGGCTGACGCCTTATCCATTGTGCCACCAGCCAGGGCCATTTTTTCTTAAAAAAAAAATTAATTTATTGTTCTATTACAGTTGTCCCATTTTCCCCATTGTTCTCCCCTGCCCTGCCCACCCCATCCCTTTTCCCAGTCAGTCCCCACCCTGTTGTCCTTGTATACGAGTCATTTATACTAGTACCTTAACTAAACCCTTCCCCTTCCTTCCTTCCTTCCCCACCTCTTTGGTCACTGTCAACCTGTTCCTTATTTCCATACCTCTGGTTATATTTTGCTTATTTGTTTGTTTTGTTCATTAGTTTCCCATATTGGGTGAAATCATATGGTACTTGTCTTTTTCCACCTGGCTTATTTCACTAAACATAATACTCTCCAGTTCCATCCATGCTATCACAAAAGGTAGGAAGGAGTTCCTTCTTTCTTTCTGCTGTGTAATATTCCATTGTGTAAATGTACTCCAGTTTTTTTATCCATTCATTCACTGATGGGCACTTAGGTTGTTTCCAGGATTTGGCAATTGTAAATAATGCTTCTATGAACATAGGGTTGCATAGGTTCTTTTGAAGTGGTAATTCAAGGTTCTTCTCGTATAATCCTGGCAGTGGAATTGCTGGGTCAAGAGGCAGTTTTATTTTTAGTTTTTTGAGGAAATTCCATACTGTTTTCCATAGTGATTACACCAGTCTGCACTAGGGTTTCCTTTTCTCAGTATCCTCACCAGCACTTGTTTGTTGATTTGTTAATAGCCATTCTGACAGATGTGAGGTGGTATCTCATTGTGGTTTTAATTTACATCTCTAATGGCTAGTGATGTTGAGCATCCTTATGCTCATCTTTATGCCTATGGGCCTCTGTATGTCCTCCTTGGAGAAGTGTCTGTTCAGGTCCATTTTTTAACTGGATCTCTGTCTTCTTGGTGTTGAGTTATGTAAGTTCTTTATATATTTTGAAGATCAAACCCTTGTCTGCAGTATCATTGACAAATATGTTTTCCCATACAGTTGGCTCCTTTTTTATTTTGCTGATGTTTTCTTCAGCAAAGCAGAAACTTGTTATTTTGATGTAGTCCCATTTGTTTATTTGTTCCTTTATTTTCTTTGCCCTTGGAGAAATATCAGTGAAAATACTGCCGCATTGGACATCTGAAATTTTACTCCCTATGTTTTCCTTTAGGACATTCATGGTGGTGCAGCTTATGTTTAAGTCTTTTATCCATCTTAACTTTATTCTGGTGTATGGTGTAAGTTTCTTTTTTTTTTTTTTTTTTTTTTTTTTGCATGTCTCTGTCCAATTCTCCCAACATCATTGTTGAAGAGGCATTTTCACTCTACTTTATGCTTCTGCCCCCTTTGTCAAATATTAATTGACCATAGAGACCTGAGTTTATTTCTGGGCTCTCTCTCCTGTTCCATTGATCTACATGTCTGTTCTTATGCCAGTAACTGAGTGTTTTGATTACAGTGTCTTTGGAATATAGTCTGATACCCAGTATTGTGATTCCTCCTGTCGTCTTTCTCAAGATTGCTGAGGCTATTCAGGGTTGTTTTTGGTTCCATATAAATTTTTGAAATATTTGCTCTAGATTTGTGAAATGTGTCATTGATATTTTAATAGGGAGTGAGTAGAATCTATAAATTGCTTTGCGTGGTGTGAACATTTTAGTGATGTTAATTCTTCCCATCCATGAACATGATATATGCTTCCATTTATTTATAGCTTCCTTAATTTCTTTCTTCAGGGTTCTGTAGTTTTCTAAGTATAAGTCTTTTACCTCCTTGGTTAAGTTTATTCCTAAGTACTTTACTTTTCTTATTGCTATAGTATATGGGACTTTTTCCTAGTTTCTATCTCTGATATTTCATTGTTGGTGTATAAAAGTACCTTTGATTACTGGATATTGACTTTATATCCTGCTGTTTTGCCACATTCAGTTATTAGGTCGAGTAGTTTTTTGGTGGAGTCTATGGGGTTTTCTATGTACACTCCCATCTCATCTGCAAATAATGACAGTCTTACTTCCTCATTTTCAATTTAGATGCCTTTGATATCTTTTTCTTGTTTGATTGCTATAGCTAGAACTTCCAAAACAATGATGAATAGAAGTGTAGGGAATGGACAGCTTTCTCTTGTTCCTGGCAGGTTTTTCCCATTGAGTGTGATGTTGGCTATAGGTTTCTCATATATGGCCTTTGTTGTGTAGAGGTATGCTCCCTCTGTTCCAAATGTGCTGAGGATTTTATCATAAATGGGTGTTGTATTTTATCAAAAGCTTTTTCAGCTTCTATTGATATGATAATATATTTTTGTCTTTCATTCTGTTTATATGATCTATTATATGTTTATTGATTTGCAAATATTATACCATCTTGCATCCCTGAGATGAATCCCACTTGATTGTGGTGTATGATCTTTTTAATGTAGTGCTAGATCCAGTTTTCCAGTAGTTTGTTGAGGATTTTAGCATCTATGTTCATCAATGATATTGGCCTGTAGTTTTCTTTGTTGTGTTTTGACTTGGTTTTGGGAGTAGGATAATACTTTTCTCATAGAAAGAGTTTGAGAGTCTTTCCTCTTCTTATATTTTTGAACTAGTTTGAGAAAATAAGAGTTAGTTCTTCCCTAAATATTTGGTAAAATTCACCTGTGTAGCCATCTGGTCCAGAGCTTTTGTGTGTTGGGAGTTTTTTGATTGCTGCTTCAATTTTACTAATTGTTATGAGTTTATTCAGACTTTCTGTTGCTTCTTAATTCAGTTTTGGAATATTATGTTTCCAGAAATTTGTCCATTTCACCCAGGTTGTCAAATTTCTTTTCATATAGTTGTTTATAGTAATTTCTTACAATCCTTTGTATTTCTGTGGTATTAGTTGTGCTTTCTCCTCTCTCATATCTGACTTTATTTATTTAGATCCTCTCTAGCTTTTTTCCTTGATAAGCCTGGTTAAAGGCTTATTGATTTTGTTTATCTTTTCAAAGAACCAGCTCCTGTATTTATCTATCCTTTGAATTGTTCTTTTAGTCTCTATGTCATTTAATTCTGCTCTGATCTTGATTATTTCCTTCCTTCTACTCTCTCTGGGCTTTGTTTGTTGTTGTTCCTCTAGTTCTTGTAGCTGTAGGGTTAGGTTGTTTGAGATTCTTCTAACCTTTTTAAGTAGGCCTGTATTGCTATGAACTTCCCTCTCAGGGCTGCCTTCACTGTGTCCCATTGGTTTGGGGCTCTTGTGTGTTCATTTTAGTTTGTTGCCTGAAACTTTTTGATTTCTTCCTTGAACTCATTGTTAACCCATTCATTATTTAATGAATAATGTTATGGAGACTGTTAGTCCACATAAATTTGAATGTTTTGAGTTTTTTCCCTTGAGGTTGGTTTCTAGTTTCGAGCAATTGTGATCTGAGAGGTGCTTGATATAATTTCAATTTTTTTTTTTTTAAATTTTGTGGAGGCTTGTCTTGTGTCCTATCATGTGGTCAATTTTTGAGAATGTTCCATGTGCATTTGGAAAGAAAATGTATTTTGCTTCTGTGTTGTGAAAGGTTCTGTATATATCATTTAAGTCCATTTGATCTAGAGTATTTTTCAATGCCACAGTATCCTTAGTGTTTCTTTGCTTGGAAGGTCTGCCCATTGTTGACAATGGGGTGTTTAAATCCCCTGTTATGAAGTGTTGCTATCAATATCTTTCTTAAAGTTGTCTAAGATTTTCCTTATACATTTGCGTGCTCTGATGTTGGGTACTTATGTTTACAAGTGTTATATATTCTTAATGGATTTTTCCCCTAAGTATTCTGAAATGTCCTTCTTTGTCTCTTGTTATGGCCTTTATTTTAAAGTCTATTTTGTCTGATATAAGTATTGCTACCTCAGCTTTATTTTCATGTCCATTTACTTGAAATATTTTTTACACCCCTTCACTTTCAGTCTGTGTCAATCTTTTGTTCTGAAGTAGGTCTCTTATAGACAGCATGTATATCGGCTATGCAAACTTTTAATTATATTGACATTGGCTCGATACTTTTGGGACAAATATCATATGTGGGTCATGTTTTTTCTTCATTCAGCTATCCTATGTTTTTTGATTGGTGTATTTAATCCATTTATACTTAAGGTTATTATTGCTGCATACTTATTCATTGCTAATTTTTCCCTTTGTTCCTGTGTTCCTCTCTGTCTTTCTCTATTTCTGCATCTTCTTAAAGTTCTTCATCTTCTTAAAGTAGACCCTTTAGCATCTCTTGCAAAGATGGTTTGGTGGAGATGTTTTCTTTTAGCCTTATTTTGTCTGGAAAACTCTTTATTTTACCTTCCATTTTGAATGAAAGCCTTGCTGGGTAGAGTAGTCTTGATTATAAGCCTTTGTTTTTTTATCGCTTGGAATATTTCTTGCCATTCCCTTCTGGCTTGTAGTATTCCTGTTGAGAAATCAGCTGATAGCCTTATTAGAGCTCCCTTCTATATTATTAGGTGTTTCTCTCTTGCTGCTTTTAGGATTCTTTCTTTGTCTTTGAGTGTTGCCATGTTAATTATGCTGTGCCTTGGATTGGGCCTCTTTGGATTCATCTTCAATGGGACCCTCTGTACTACCTAGACTTGCATGGTTTTTTCTCCCATCAAGTTTGGGAACTTTTCTGGCATTACTTTTTCAAACAGGTTTTCTATCCTTTGCTCCTCTTCTTCTCCTAATGGTATCCCTATTATACAGATATTATTACATTTTATGTTGTCCTACAGCTCTCTTAAAACCTCTTCATTCTTGCCCTGGCTGGTGGCACAGTGGATAAGGCACCGGTCTGCAAACCCAAAAGTCGCTGGTTTGATTCCCAGCCAGGGTACATAACTACGTTGCAAGCCAGGTCTCCATCCAGGTCCATAGCTGGAGGCAGGTGAAAGGAAACCATACATTGATGTCTCTTTCCCTCTCTGCCTCTCTCCCTTCTTCTCTCTCTAAAAATAATAAATAAAATCTTTTTTTTAAAAACCCTCTTCATTCTTTTTCAGTCTTTTCATTGTGTTGCAGTTTGAGAATTCTTTTCTACATTGTCCTCCAGCTTGCTGATCTAATACTGTGCTTCATCTAGCCTGCTTTTGATTCTGTCTACAGTGTTCTTCAATTCAGAAATTGTATTCTTCATTTCCTTCTGGCTCTTATTGGTAGTTTATAAGTCCATTTTAATGCTGGTATAGTTCTCAGTAAGTTCCTTGTAGCTTCCCTGGAGTTCTTTATAGTTCCCCTGGAATTGTTTGTAGTTTTATTTCAGCTCTCTGAGCTCACTGAGCTTCTGTATAATCATTATTTTGAATTCCATGTCTGATACTTTGCCTGCCTCTATTTCATTTAGCTCTTTTTCTGGGTATTCCTTCTTTCTTTTTGTTTCTTTGTCTCCCCATTTTAGGGGACTCTCCTTGTTTGCTTCTTAATCTGTTTTGACTTCCTATCTTCATGGTGTGACCTGCTGTGGTAAGAGACTTGTGGGATTCAGTCATGCATTCTCTTGATCTTCTGAACTTGCTGCTCTTGGGATGCCCTTTATGTCATTTATTTGGCCTGCTTGTTTGTACTTAGTTTTGGTTGTTGTTGTATTGGTCTTTGGTGGGTCCTTCTCTTTGGCTAGCTGACTGGAAGTCACTCTGCTCACCCCATCTTGTATATCGTTGTAGGGTTGCATTTTCTATATTTCCTGGATCTACCCCTTGTGACATCAGATCATACATGTCCCAGTCTGGGTCTAGGCAGCCTGTTTGAGGCTACTGGAGATCCACTGTCTCTGTCTGTTTCCTTCCATTGTTAAGCTAATCAAACTGATTAGCTGTCAGGCTTCAGCACTGCCAAGCAGGCAGTGGGCTGGGCTATTGATTCCCCTCAGGCTGAGGCCACTTAGAGAACAGTGGTCTGCCAGCAGTGTGGGGAATGAGTCAGCACTGGGACCCTGTTAGGTGCTCTCTCATTCGTCTCATCAAAGTCATCTCCCCAAACTCTCCTTCAGCATCTCTAGGCCATTCTTTCCTTCCTTTGCTGGAGCTCAGGATAAGTGGGTGCCTATGTGTTTTCATGCATAGTCTCTTTAAGAACTCTCTGTGTCTCCAGCAGGCTGTCAGAAGTCCCCACAGCTTTTTGCTTTTCACAGCTAATGCTGTTTTACTCTCAGGTCTGTTACTGTTGTTTGGGAATCACAGCTGGGGGTTAGACCCTATCCTTCTCAGGTGGAACCCCTGGCTACTAAGATGTTTCTTTGTCCCTTCAGTTGCTTCCTGTGGGACTCCAGCCAGCCCTCTCATATCTTCCCACTTCCTACCAGTCACGTTGTGATGAAGCAGCCTCTTCTGTCCATGATTATAAGGCTTCTTTCCAGGTAGTGCTCAATTGGTTATTCCAAATGATTTCTCCACAATTAAGTTTTAACTCTAGGTTGGTCCTAGGAGGAGGTTAGTGTAGCTTTCAGTTACTCCTTCACTGTCTTGGATTACCCTAATCTGTTTAAAGAACTTTTAAAATATATTCTTCACATATGGGTTTCCTGTTTGGTTTTCTTTTATTAAAAATTTTGAGGAACAAGGGAGATAGCACTGGATCTAGAGTGTCTTCCATACCAGCCACAAAGCAGTGATCCCAACATCATTGCTAATGTGTCTTCCATTTATTATTCACAGATATTTCACTGGATATTAAATTCTGGGTTCACAGTTTTTTTCTTACAGTACATGAAGCATGCATGTGTTTTTGGGTTTTATTGTCTAACAAGTATCTTCACCATCTAACTGTAACTCTACAGAACAGGACTGCCTGCAGGTGTCCCCAACACTCATAAGTCTATCACCCCAGGTAGTTTTTGAGTGAATGTGGGCACAGATGAGCAATGTGAGATTTAGAGGTGAAAGTACATGATGAAAACTATACTGTGCTTATTATGGGCTGAACTGTTTTTGCCAAAAAGAAATACTGAAAGCCTAAACCCTCAGACCCTTGAAGGTGACCTTATTTGGAAATATTTTCAGATGATCAAGATAAAATGAAGATAATTAGAGTGGACCCTATTCAGTACAAACTATTGCCTTTAAGAAGAGAAACCACCATGTGAGGATAGATACACAGAGACTATGTGACCACAGATCCAGAGATTGGAGTTTCACTGCTGCAAGAAAAGGGATACCAAGGATTGTCAGACACCATCAGAAGCTCAGAGGAAAGCCTGAGCCAGATTCTGCACACAATCTTCAGCAGTGCAGCCCTACTGACACTTTGATTTCAGACTTCTGGTTTCCAAAACTCTGATTGAATAAACCATTATTGTTCTAAGCCTCCTAGCTTATTGCACTTTGTTACCCCAGCCACAGGGTACTCCTACAGTGGTTAAGTTAATAAGTGGTGGAGTCAAGATTAAAACACAGACTGTAAGTTTTCTGAAATGCCAGTGTCTTATTTAGATGATTTCAAGTAAACGATGCCACTTCTCTATGCCTCAGTTTCCTTGTGTGTAAAATGGTGTTACTTAATAAAACCTGCTTCATGGAGTTGCCCTGAGCTTCAATGACATTTGATATTCATTGGTATGGGTTATCCCACAGAGCTCTGGTTGGGTCGAGGATGTGTGGACCTCCAGGTAACTAGAAGCCTTGAGGAAATGCATTAATCCCCTTCATGAGTGCTCCACCCTCGTAACCTAATGCCTTCCCAAAGGCTCCACCTCCTAACACTATCTTATTGGGGTTAAGGGCTTCAAAATATAAAATTTGTGGACACAGACTCTCAGTCTATAACACATAAGTCCAGGGTGGGGGCCTGAGGACTTGCATTTCTAACAAGTTCTACACTTGGAGGACTCCTGGTGTAGATAACACTGATATTTGATAAATTCTGAAATAACTATCCCTCAGTAACCACGTATCACTTAAGAAATTAACTCTGAAGCTAGACTGATTGCTTAATTTCTGCATTTCACAGTTTCTATGGCTACACCTAGAATTATCTGTCCAACAAAAATAAGAAAACCATGGCTCAGTGAATAGGCACAGGCCTGCGAACCCAAAGATTGCTGGTTTGATTCCCAGCCAGGGCACGTAATCAGGTTGCAAGCCAGGTCTCCAGCCAGGTCCATAGCTGGAGGCAGGTGAAAGGCAACCATACATCGATGCTTCTCTTTCTCTCTCTGCTTTCCTCCCTTCCCCTCTCTCTAAAAATAATAAATAGAATCTTTTAAAATAATAAAATAAGAAAGTCTGGGCCCCTCTTTTCTTCAATGGTGACTAGAAAAACATGAGAAGGTAGGAGTTGCAGACAAGGCACCACTGCACACTTTAGCCCGGAGGCTTCCATGAGTTGGGAAGATGGCATTACCTCCTCCTGCTCTCATTCTGGTTTGTGGGTGTGGTTGACGGCAGGTGTAGCAGCAACTTTCAAAGGTATTTCTGGGTTAGGAAGAGGCATTTCACCACCATGATAAGCCTGTGGAGAAGCACAGGTTTTGAACATTTGGCCATGTTGGCTATTGACTGAACTTGGCAGACATTAACTAACCTTTTCAAAGACATTAAATATGATGAAGCTATGACTTAAGAAAATAGGCAATTTCCCTTTTAGCAACCACAGGGCAGATGATGCTGAGTCCAGCTGTAGCTGTTCCCCTGTCCTTTTGTTGGTAACAGATTACCAAGAATTTATTGATTTCAACAATAAACAATTATTATCACTCTGCAGGTGTGAATTTGGTTTCAAGGTGTCAGCGGGGCTTGCTCCTTCTGGAGACTGGGGGAGAGTCCATTTCCTTGCCTTTTCTAGTTCTAGAAGAAATAACCATTTCAACCTTTGCTTCCATCATCACATTTGTGATTCTCTTGCCTCCATATTATAAAGACCCTTGGAATTGCATTGTATCTATTTGGATAATCCAAGAAAATCCCCATCTCAAGAACCTCAACTGAACTACATCTGCACAACCCCTTGTGCCACATAAAGGAATGTAGTCATACATTCTAAAAATTAGGATGTGAACATGTTTAGGGGGCAATTATCCTGTACACTACGCCCTGGAAGAATGCTGACCTAGCCAGGTTGTTGAACCACAGAGCAAGCTCCAAGCTGGGTGCTGAAGGCTGAATGAAGAGCAGCATAGAGAGGGCACTGGTGACACAGGGAGCCCAGGAGGATTAGGGGAAGAACTGCAGTGTTAGGAATTGTGAATGGGTTCTTAACACCCCTTTATTTCTCCAAATAACCCCATGACATCCTCTTTCTGAAAGAGAAAACAACCTGTAAGAAGGTAAGTCACCTTCCAAAACTGAATTCAGATCCATAAGGTTCCTAAACTTGTGTCATTTTTATGATACCATAGGGACAAACTGCATTGAGACTAGAATGTGGGTGAAAGCAGCATTGGTATTGAAAGTGGGTTATAGACAAATATCATATGATCTCACCCATTACGGGACAATAATGAGCAAAACTAACAACAAGCAAAACAGAACCAAGTATATGAATACAAGGAATAGGCCTTCAATGGTCAGGGGGAAAGGGGTTGGGGGGAGGGGGAAGGCAGAGACAAGAAAGGGGAGCAGCTTAGACAAGAACCTAGTATAAAGGAACCATGGACA
>PVIW01014322.1:0-23910 GCA_004026585.1 Noctilio leporinus | reverse complement strand
TCAACAAATGGGACTATATCAAATTGAAAAGTTTCTGTTCAGCTAAAGAAAATATCAGCAAAATTCAAAGGGAATCAACTGTATGGGAAAACATAATTGCCAATGATACCTCAGACAAGGGTCTGATCTCCAAAATATATAAAGAACTAATGTGACTCAACACCAGGGAGACAGACAGCCCAATTAAAAAATGGGCAAAGGACCTGAACAGACAACTCACTGAGGAAGATATACAAAGGGCCCAAAGGCATATGAAAGAATGCTCAACATCACTAGTCATCAGAGAGATGCAAATTAAAACCACGATAAGATACCACCTCACACCTGTCAGAATGGCAATCATCAGTAAATCAACAAACAACAAGTGTTAGCAAGGATGTGGGGCAAAGGGAACCCTCATACACTGTTGGGGATTGTAGGCTGGTGCAGCCACTGTGGAAAACAGTATGGGGTTTCCTTAAAAAGCTAAAAATGGAACTGCCTTTTGATCCAGCAATTCCACTACTTGGACTATACCCAAAGAATCCTGAAACACCAATTCATAAGAACCTATGCACACCTATGTTCATAGTGGCACTATTTACAATAGCCAAGTGGTGGAAACAGCCTAAGTGTCCATCAGTGGATGATTGGATCAAAAAACTTTGGTACATTTACACAATGGAATTCTATATAGCAGAAAGAAAGAAGGAACTTGTACCCTTTTCAACAACATGGGTGGAACTGGAGAGTATTATGCTTAGTGAAATAAGCCAGTCAGTGAAGGACAAATATCATATGATCTCACCCATTACGGGACAATAATGAGCAAAACTAACAGCAAGCAAAACAGAACCAAATATATGAATACAATGAATAGGCCTTCGGTGGTCAGGGGGAAAGGGGTTACGGGGAGGGGGGAGGCAGAGGCAAGAAAGGGGAGCAGCTTAGACAAGAACCTAGTATAAAGGAACCATGGACATGGACAACATGTGGGATTGACTTTGGGGGGGAATGGGTGGGTGGGGAGGGGGACAGAGGGGAACAAAAAGGGGATGGATGTAATATGACAACAATAAAATTTAAAAAATAATGTGAGCAAAATGACACCTGCATTTCTGAGTCAGAGCCAGAATTGGCATTTAATTGCCAATTCTAGACCCTCCAGTATATATTCTTTCCCCACTGTCACAGAGACTGGCATATTCCAGACAGTGGTAACTCCATCATCTTGAGCCCTAGAGTAAAGAAAATAATAGTTATCACTGACAGCAGATTTCTTAGCAAACCCATGACAGGCACATAGTGCACTCATGAGCAAAATCTGGATTGCTTTAAGCCTCTGAGATTTTCTTTTGTTACTACTGTGTACCCCACCTATCTTCATTGATCTTCTCTCCTGCTTAAAATATATCCCATGTTAGATGGAGTTCTAACTTATTTTGAATAAAATAAAAATTCCTTGCTATGGCCTATATAAGCCTATGTGACATGTCCCCTTTTTACTTCTTTATTCTAATACTCTAGAGACACAGTTCATGTTGTTTCTCCTACTTGCCAAGCCTACTTCTGCTCTGTGTCTGAACACTTGCTCCTCAGATCTTCATGCAGTTGACAACATCATTTCATTTGGTTTCCTGCTCAATATCACCCACCTAGCAGGACTCACTTTCTCTCTTTAAAATCTGCCCTCTACCTTCTCACTCATATTTCTTGATATTTTAAATTTCTGTATTAGAAAGAGACCAAGCTATGCTAAAGTAACAACAACAAAAATCCCTCAGGAATTTATCACAAGAAAAAATTTTGTTATTTTCATTTAGTGCCTAACGAGGTTAGCAGTGGACCTCTGCTCATTGCCTTAACCAAGGATCCAGGCTCATATAATGGAGACTTTACCACAAACTTTCAAGACCCCTGTGGCATGAAGACAGGAGCCATATAGTGTCTGGCACAACTAATGAAATATGCTATCTCAGAAGTGACATATGCTACTTTAATTAATCATTATTCAAAAGTCCTGCCCCAACCACAGATAATCAGGATGCCATCCCAGAGTGGAGAAGACTCTTCAATGTCATCCTGGAGAAGAACAGAATCCGATTGTCAGGAAAGCCACATTAGTCAATACCATCACAGTTGCTGTATTGATTTTCTACTGCTGCATAACAAATTACTCCTAACTAAGCTACTTAAAACAACTCTCTTTAATTAGCTCACAATTCTGTAAGTCAGAAGTTTGGGTGAGCTTAATTTTGTTCTGTGCTCAGGATATCATAAACTCAAAAATCAGGACTGAGCTGGGCTCTTGTCTAAAGGGCTGGGGGGAAAAAAATTCACTTCTAAATTCATTAAGGCCCCAGACAGAATTCAATTCCTTATAGTTGTAGGACTGCAGTCCTTGTTTCTTGCTTGTTACTCTTATCCTACAGATCAAGTGCATCCCTTCACATGTTCAGACCAGCAACCACATGTCAAGTCCTTCTTATTCCTCCCCTAGCCCAATCATCCTGCTGTTCCACAGGAAACATTTTCACTCTATTACACTCTCTTTTGCCTCTCTTGGTCATCTCTATTTGTTTAATCCTTCTTCTCTCTCCAACTCCTGACATCACTTAAGCCCATCAATGAAGGCTAAACTCTAACACCTGGATTCTCTTATCTTTTCCCCTGTTAGTTTCTATAGGGTTAGTTTACAAACCAAAACAACGTAACACACAAAAGCTACACAATTCTGGAAGAATGGCAGACTTCTGCCTCAGAGCCTGTTCCCTCTAGACACCCAAAGAATAAACCTGCCACCCTCTGCCAGGCCAGTGCCATCCTAGAGTATGCCTGGAGTTCTTTCCCATCCTAAGTACCATCCTTGGGAAATTTGGGCAGCTACAGCACCATCATTACCCAGGCTTCCTTGAGGAAGAAAAGTTGGAAGAGCCAAAGCCAGATACTTCAGTTGCCAGAGAGCCAGGCCCAGAGCCTGAGAGAGAGCCAGCCCAGGAGCCAGAAAAACTCCTGAGCCAAAAAGCCAGCCCTCTCTTTATTTCCGTTGGCTCTGGAAGCTTCAGCTTCTCAGCCAATCCTGTCCTAGACTGCTTCCCATCGGCTCAGCAAACTCCTCCTACAGCCCCTCCTACTTCTCCCCTGTGATCTTAATCAGATCTCTCTGTATCAGCATCTCACCCAAGGACTCTCTCAGGTAAAATGCTTTCTTCTGTCCACAGGTACTCTATCCATGCAGATTCTCCATAAGGAAGGTCCTTGTGTGTGTAAAAATGATGCATAAATTTGCTTACACCATAAGAAAATGTTGCTTTATCAAACTTACATTATTTGCAAAACTTCAAGAAATCCAGAATCAGTGCTCAGTGCTTCAGTCACTGAAGAAAATATACTATTTATCTGAGACACAGCTCTTCTTTAAGAAATCTAATTGTACAAAGTGATAGTTAGAGATGGTCATATTAAAATAGGTACTCTATATTCTTTTCTAAATTTTGGACCCTCATGCTCCAATATTTTCATGGCCTTTAAAGCAACCTTTGACCACAGAGGTTTACTTACACTTTTCCTCTCTTCTGCTGGTGCTACAATATGAGACCACCCTGATGTGTGTCATACCATCTAAATCAGAATTACCAAATTACACTTTGGTATCATGCTTTTGGCTTTTATCAAAAGTCCCTGTAAGGACTGTCATATGATTTTTCTTTTGTATTTGCTGTGAAATAGGGACTGAGGATATTTTCTCTTATTTTCTACATGCCTCCTTATCATAGTAAGAAATCTCCCTCCAAGTTCAATATGGAGAACTTTGTTTCCTTGAGGGATAAGATATTAAGACCTCACCATATTTTTCTCTGCAAACTGATTGCTGAGAAACTCTGTGGATTTTATGTGCAATTTCAATAGCTACCCTGATCCATATTGGAATATTGCGTTTATCCTCTTAACTCAAACCTCTCTAGTCCACAGTGCATTCAGACAGTGTAAACTGCCTCCACATGTCCAATGTGTATGTATGGCCTGTGAAACAGGAAAAAAGGCAAAAGGGAGGTGATGGGGGGAGGGGCACATGATAGAGGAGCATCAGGAGCTAATGAAACCACTAATATCAGACAGATTGTGGCTTACATCTCATGTCTGCCATTTGAGGGTCACAATTTACATATCCTCTTTAGGCTTAGGCTTCTTCATCTGTGAATTGGTAAAGAAAATACCTATTCATAGAGTTATTGGGATGGTCAATAAAAATACCTAAATAATTAATGCACTGCCTGTTTTTAACAAAAGCTCAATAAATGGCAGCTCTAATTGTTCATATTATTATGTTATTGAAGAAGAAATATGGGGAGGGGTGGAATGAATCCCAGCAAAAATGTCAAAAGGCTTCAAAATAGAACTACCAGTGAGTTGTCTTTAACCTGAAAGGCTTCAGGCCTCCAGAAAAACTATGATATCATAATGCTTTTCCTCCAAGAATTCTGCATTTATCTTTCTCTTTCTTTTCCTTCTTTTAGGATTCATGACTAATTAGGGCCACAGCTTTGTTCATTTCTTTTTATTCACTCATTTCTTTGTTCATGAATCATTCATTCATTACAAACAATACTTAATGTGAATGTGCTTTGTGCCAGATACTGAGCTAGGTGCTGAGATTATAATAGTTAATACAGGCATGGCCCTACCTTTGGGGGGAGCACAATCTAGAGAAGAAGACAAAATAAAAGCTATTATTAATGGTAATGATATGTGCCTCCTCTTGTCACAAGAACAGTGACCCCATGAGCTATTTCACACAAAGGTCTTAATGACTCCTTCTAGGATTATTTATGACCAATGAAAAGCTTAAAGAGGTGAAAGCTTAATCCAAATAAATGAATCTCTAATGACAGAACTTCCCTTAATGTGGCACCAAGAGTAAAACATACTTAAATCAAAGCCTTTGCATAGAACCCCTTAAATTCCGCATAGCTAACTCATATTCTGCTGGAAAGTAAGACTTTGATAGTCTCTGCACATGGTGACTATTAAACAGGAAGAGATTCTCAATTCCACATTCCAAAGTGACACTCTTTCTTCTTATATATAAGTTCAAAATAACAGGAATCTGTTTTATATTTTAAAGATGAAAAGGCCTGCTTGACTAAATGAGCAAAGAGGGATCCATGATTGGAAGAACAATTGGCTCTTTCACTCTAAACTGGGACATTTAAACATGGTAATAGGGAATGTAATTAAATTGCAAACAGAATGTGATCATTTAAGTTGAGTGAAATTAAGTGACAGTAGTGTTCAAAACTTACTATACATTAGAATCAATCACCTGGGGACCTCTGTAAAAATTCCAGTGTCCGTACTCCATCTTAGACCAATTAAATAAGCATGCTTGGGATCTGGGCTTTTTATTTATTTATTTATTTTTTTCCATTTAGGTCTCCCAGGAGATTCTATTACACAGCAAGGTTGAGACCACTGAGCAGAGGGGAGGAGTTGCAGGGATTGAATATGCACCCTGAACATTTGCCCAGATTTTGACAGATGGAGAGGGGTAAAAGGGTAAAAATAGTAGCTTGGCAAGAAACTAATGGGAGAATAAATGGTCAGACTTGGGTATGGATCTGAGGGTATCCTTCAGCCTCCAACCAGTAAGATATCAGGACCATCAGCCCTACAACGACAAGGAAATTAATTCTGTCAACAATCTGAATGCATTTGGAAGTAAATGATTTCCCAGTCAAGCCTTTGGATGAGGACTCAATCTGGTTGTCTCTTTGATTACAGCCTTATGAGCTCTTAAGCAAAGGACCCAGATAAAAGGTACCTTGAACCATGAAACTATGAGATAAATGTGTCATTTTAAGCTACTAGATTTGTGATAATTTGTTACATAGTAACAGAAAACTACTACATTTATCCAAAAGTATAAATCAAAAATGGCACTAAAAATGAATCAAGCAGGGGCCAAGTGTAAATTGTAACACTTCCTTTTATCTTTGCATGTGCTCTGTGGTTGGGGCTCCTAGCTTTCAATAAATAATTTTCAAAAGGTTCTGTACACAAGTTATCACTTCTTTCATAAAGGCCCCTTAAAGCTGGGGAAAAAAAAAAAAAAAAAAAAAAAGGTGGGATTCAGGCAATTAGAAGATACCTTTAAAGATTTAACATAGTTCACTTCATTAAAGAAAAACAAGTCAATGCAATTCACCATTTGTTCACCAGTATGAGAGAGAATTGTTTTACCCTGGGGTCATTTTACCTTGGTTACTGTAGTTGCTGTAATTAATATGAGAGTGAATGAAAATATCAGTATTTGAGCCAGGCCAGTTCATATCTTCTGAAGTGAATTTTAGGATAAACTGATCACCTAAAGGCAAGTGAAAAATGCTAGCTAGCCACCTCAAAATAGTATCTATCTATCCTGATTAATTTCATCTGAGTTCCTTTATCCACCTTTTAAATAAAGGATCAAGAGAGTTTTTGTATATATAAACATGTTAAAAATGACACTGAGTCCAGTTGCATGATTTCCTTTGTAGGAAAGAAGTGGCAGCCCTCGTAACAAATGAAATTGCCGAATACAAACCAAGAGTAGTGTGTAGAAAAGAGAACTCTTCAAAAATTCCACATGCAAGATGGTGTGATTCCCTTCACCCAGTAGTCTCTATGTAGAGAACAACCAAAACATTAACTTTGTTTCAATTACTTCTTTCTAGGACAGTCCAGACTTGAACATAGTTTATAGCCTAGGAAACCTGGAGGCATTGTTATTTATAATTATGCTTTGTCAGAAAATCTTGAATCTTTATATCAGCCCTCATTTTATGAGTGGAAGTTTTGAATTTTTGAACACTATAATTGATTCTTTGAGGAAGAAAGCAGAGTCCCAAAAGGTTGCACGTTTTGCCCCAGAAGAGTAGAATCTACCTACCATTCCTTCAGGTCTTACACTGTTCCAGCCAATGTGAACATACCATCTTTAACACTTCCAAGAAGCTTTATGCATGTGAGGAAACTGAGGCTCAGACAACTTAAGGTATCTTCTCATAGCTAGAGCTGAACAAATTATATGTGTAATACAAGGTATTAAAGCCACATCTCTTTAATTCTAAAGTCAATGTTTCTCATTAAAACAAGCCACACTTGAGAATCCAGTTCTCTTTACTCCCAGCTACAGCAACTTTCTTACCAACGAGACCGAGCCTGGAGTTCTATGTCAGAGATAAAATTAAAATGGGTCTTTGTCTTACGGCGATTTATCCGGAGACTCTTTCTCGTCCACAAACAGGCATGTGTGTATATACATGTGCACATACGCATGCAACCACATGACCCTGTTACAAACAGATGCCGTAAAAATTGGATGCTCTCTCTGACGCTTCTATTCTGCGCAGTTTTAGTTTTTGTTTTTTATTTGAAGTGTAGGTTTTCATTGTTTCTATATGCAGGCTTTCCTCAGCAAGTATTAAAGAGGCCTGTTGGAAAATCCACAGTGCCTGGGTCATGGCCAGCCATTTCAGTATGGGTAGGCTGCGCGTCCTAAGGGCATCCATCTGGCATCATGAATCCTGAGCATCCTTGCTGTTTTCCCTCAGGAAAGGTAGTGAAAATTCACAGGCACAGAAGGACCCTATTAAAGACACTAGACTTAGGGTGGAGCCAGGGATACAATGGGATACAGTGAGTATTTACATGATAAATTGAAGGCTTTTCCTGAAATTTTAAGAACAGAAGGTTCAGACAGACACAGTAGTCTCTCAGACATGCTTGAATGAGCCAGGGCCCTTGGCTGGTTGCTCAGTAACAGGACACGTGCAGTGAGAATACAAGCAAAGGATGCTCAGGCTTTGCTTGGGCAGGTGTCTCCACAGGGAAGGAAACATGGTTCATGAGCTAAGTTGACACTACTGCCATCACCCTTGGAAAGCAATTTGTGGGCAGAGATCTAGGTTGTTTATAAAAATGACATGAGCAGCAGCTTCCACTGCAGGAGGCTTCATGGGGATAGATAAAGAGAATTACAAACGCCAAAGCTTTTGTTTAAAGAGAGATTACAAAGCATTTAGTTCGGATCAAGTCAGCCTGAAGCTCAACTGCTAAAACGTGCCCCTTTTCTCTGCTCTATGATGAGTTTGACTGTTAAACTTAGAGCTCAAGTGTAAAGATGGGATTTTATTTAGAATAACTGCAGATGAGGTATTTTTCTCGTTCCCTTCTGTTCATTTGAATTCAGGAAACATAAGGATTAGGAGATTCTCATCAACTGCCCAGCATTACTTTTTCTAGTAACAAGGATAAATATATTTTCTAAGTACTTGATCATGGAAAGGAAATCATGCAGTAGAAGAAGGTGCAACAAAGTTAACTCCTACAGAAATTTTCATAAACTTAATGGTTTCTGCTAGAAATTGTCCAAAGTGTAGACTGACCATGTTGAAAGAGTTAAAAATATAGGTCTAAAAACCATTCCATCTATTTTTCCCTCCTGAGAATGAATTGGATTGACTGCATGGCTGATCCAGTGACTGCAAAAGCTTACACATTGAGAGGGTGACTTTAAAAATGAATTGACCAAAACTCAGTCGATTTGTCAACTATTTGTAAAATTGGTCTTTGTTTGGCTAGGTGTCATTTCTGATCTTCTTTATGTCAGAGATTTTTTGCTTCAATAAATCTTTCCCTCTCTTTGGGAATAAAACCCTTTAAAATTATATAATTCTAAGGAAACCATGTACAAAATTAGGTGTATGCTGCATTAACTCAGCTATTAATACAATAATGATTCATGGAATACCTACCAGGTGCCTAGCCCTATTCTAAGCACTATAAATCCAGTGGAAAATAAGGAAAACTTCCTATACAGTAAAAACTTAAGTTACAGTAAGGAAGACAAAAACTAAATAGTAAAAAGTATATAAAAGAATATGCTTTCCTGTCATGGTAAAAAAGTATATACAAGAACATACTTTCCTATCATGGTGTTACCAATAAATTAAAAGAGGTAGAGCAAAGGGAATGAAAAGGCTTTTTGAGAATGGATGTCAGGATAGGCTTTTCTGAGGAGATAATACCTGAGCAGAAATCTGAAAATATGTAGAAACAGACAATGTGAAGATCTAATAAAACAGTGTCAAATGGAGAGGGAATAGCATAAGGAGGGAACTGTAGGTGTAAAGTCCACAAAACAGAAACCAGCTTGGAGTGTTTGTAGAAACATCTAGGAAGCCAATGTGGCTGAGACAGAGAGTATGAGAGGAGCAAAACAGGAGATAAGGCTGAAGAGCAGCAGAGACCAAGTTATATAGGCCAAGGGAGTCCATTGTAAAGAGCTGGACTATTATTCTAATGTGATAAGAGGCAGTGAAAGAATATTGCAGGGAAGTGACATAATCTGATCTATGGTTTTAAAAAGCTCTCTGGTGACTATGTAAAAAAACAAATTGTAGTGCAGCAAGGGTAGAAGCAAGCAGAATAGTTGTGAGTCCATTTCTAAAGTCCATGAAGAATATGGAATCTCTGAGGCATACAATATTTTAAATGAACAGAAGTAATAGAACTTGGTTATACATGGAGAGCAAACCCAGCAGAGCTTTCTGATGAATTAGATGTGGGGAAAGCTGAGGTGAGAAACATATTTGAAAGAATGGAAAGAATGGAGCAAACTAGAATTTTGCAGTGCACAGTCCCTAATTGAGCTTTAGCAAGTGGGTAAGTGTTGGTGGCTTCAATAAGGAAGATAATGAAAGAGCAGACTTGGTATATCTGTGTGTGTATGTGTGTGTGTCAGGGAGTCAGGGGTCAAGGTAGGACTAAACAGTTTTGATTTAATCATAGTTTAGATATATTTTAACTACTATTATTACTACTAACTGCATAATTAGGGGTGAGCTTGGAGTCAGAGAGAGGTTTGGATGGGAAATACAAATTAGGCATTATCAGCATGTAAACACCATATGACATCACAATACTGAAAGATCACTGAGGAAGAGAGAACAGGACCACAGGTCAAAAATGAGCAAAAAAAAAAGAAGATCCAAGATGGTGCAGGAGTACATAGAAGCTGCACAAACCTCCTCCCAGGACAAAACTGGAATTACAACTTAATCATACACAAATTGTCCTAAATAACCAAGTGAACATTAGCTGGAGAGAAGCCTTATAATCAAAGACAGGAAGAAGAAACCAGTTCACCATAACATGAATTGCAGAGGGGGTCTAAAAGGGCTGGCTGCCTGGGCTCCCATGGTCAGTAGCTAAAGTTCCAGAGGGATACTACAGCAGCCAAAGGGATTCCCCCTGAGAAGTATGGGGTCTAAATCCTAAGCTGGTTTCCCTAGTACCACAGGTAGAAAGGAACCATGGTAGCATCAAGCTATGAAAAGCAGCAGGGTTTCTGTCTGCCACCTATCCTGGACTCTAGCAAACTGAGAGCAGAGTGGACTAAAGACACATTAGGGAAATCTGGGCTGGTGGCTCTGAGGAGAGAACTGAAAAATAGCCACCAGGATCCCTGTGCTGAGTTACTCAGAGGTCATCTTTCTTGGGCAGAATACTTCCCTCCAAATAGCATCAACCTGAGGGGAAGCAATACCCACCACAGGAATTGCTCTACTCCCCACCCCCACTCCATGAAGTTTAAGTCAGGCTGCTGAGTACAGCTAGAAGCTATCCCAGTAATTAAATTTAACAATGAAAACTGAACTCTGGGAGAGCTAAGATTTCAACCAACCCTCAACTGGGCCCAGTACTGATAAAAGAAGGCCTTGGTGCACAGTCTGGTTCTTTCTGCACACAAACAGGCCCAGAAGAGGGAGTCTTAAGCTGTGATTTGCTGATAGTTCCAAATGAGTTACCCAGGGCCTCACATACAGCATCTAACATATGGCTGCCCAGAGTCTTTGCAGATCTACCTAATACATAGAAGTAAACTCAAAGGAGCAGCCAAAATGGGAAGAAAAAGAAACAAGCCCCAAATGAACAAATAAGAGACTCCTTCAGAAGATGAGCACATCAAATTCAGGTAAGAAATTTATTACATAGAGAGTTTAGAAAATGACTATAAAAATATCTAACAGGAAAACAAACAAACAAACAATAAAAAACATACAAACAATTAAAAAAGGACCAGTTGAAAACAAAGAACACAAATCTGAAACAAAGTATATACTGGAAAAAATAAAAGGTAGGTTAGATGAAACAGAGGATAAAATCAGCAATTTGGAGGACAAGATAGAAAAAATACCTAGAGCAACAAAAGGAAAAAGGAATTAAATAAAATGAGGTGAGCTTTAAAAAAAAATTTGGACGACATAAAGCATAACAACATCCACATCATTGGAATACCAGAAGGAGAAAAGAGTGAGCAAGGGATAGAGAACCCATTTGAAGAAATAATGACCAAAAATTTCTGTAATCTGGAAAAGGAAAAAGACACACAAATCTAGGGCTACTTTATCCAGCAAGGCTATCATTTAAAATTGAAGGAGAAATAAAGAAAAAAAGCTAAAGAAGTTTGTTAATACCAAACCAACATCAACAAATGTTAAAAGGCTTGCTTAAAGAAGAAGAGGAAGAAGAAGAACAACAACAACAAAACAGCAAGAACAACAAAAATGACAATAGAGGATATAGTTTTAAAATAAAATAGCAATAAATATGTATCTATCAATAATCACCTTAAATGTAAATGGCTTAAATGCTACAACCAAAATACATAGGGTAGCTGAATGTATGAAAAAACAAGACCCATATATATGTGGTCTCCAAGAGACCCATCTCAGTTTCAAAGATACTCACAGACTAAAAATGAAAAATGGAAAAAGATATTTTATAGAAATAGAAAGAAAAAATAGTTGGGGTAGCAATACTTATAGCTGACAAAATAGACTTTAAAATGAAGGCTGTTGTAAGAGACACAGAGGGACACTACGCAATAATAAAGGGAACAATACAACAAGAGGCTATAACACTAGTAAACATTTATGCACCCAACACAGGAACACTGAAATTAGTAAAACAAATCTTGGTGGACATAAAAGGAGAGATCACCAGAAGTACAGTCATAGTATGGGATTTTAACAGCTTATTTACTTCAATAGATAGATCTTTCAGGTAAAAAATCAACAAGCAGGAAGTAGCCTTGAACAAAACACTAGGTCAAATGGATTTAATTGATATCTACTGAGCATTTCAACCCAAAACAGCAGAATATACATACATTTCAAGTGAACATGGAATGTTTTCTAGGATAAGCCATGTATTAGGACACAAAACAAGTCTCAATAAATTTAAGAAGATTGAAATCATATCACACATTTCCTTTGACCACAATGCTATGAAACTAACAATCAATTTTTTTAAAAAGAACAAAATTAAAAGTACCCGAGACATGAAAGCTAAATGACATCTTATTAAACAATGAATGGGTCAACATAGAGATCAGAATGAAATGAAAAGATAGCTTGAAACAAATGAAATGAAAATGTAACAATCAAAAATCTATGGCTCATGAAAAGCAAGCCTAAAAAGAAATTTATAGCATTACAGTCCTATCTCAAAAAAGAAAAACGTAAAAACAAATAAAAAATCTAACTTGACATTTAAAAGAACTTGAAAAAAATAAACAAAGCCTGAAGTGAGTAAAAGAAAGGAAATAGTAAAGAGTAAATAAATTGAAAAAAGTATGTAAGGTCTTTAAAATGATACAAAATATCAATGAATCCATGAGTTGATTCTTTGAAAAGATAAAAAAGATTGAAAAACCTTTAACTAGACTCATCAGGATAAAAAGAGAAAGAGGACCCAAATAAAATCAGAAATGAAAGAGGAGAAATAACAAAATAACAACTGGCACCAAAGAAATACAAAAAGTTGTAATAAAATATTAAAAAATATATGTCAACAAATTTGACAACCTGGATGAAATGGATAAATTTCCTAGAAACATGCAATCTTTCAAAACCAAATCAGAAAGAATCAGACACTCTGAATAGACAAATTACACCTAGTGAAATTGAAGCAGTAATCAAAAAACTTCTGGCAAACAAAAGCCCTGGACTAGATGCCTTCATAGGTGAATTTTACCAAACATTCCAGGAAGAAGTAACACCTCTTCTTAAACTATTCCAAAATATTCAAGAGGGAAGCCTTCCAAGCTCATTTTATGAAGCCAGCATTATCCTAATTCTAAAACCAGATATAGACATTACAAAAAAAGAAAAATTACCAATATCCATGAAGAACATAGATGCTAAAATCCTTAGCAAACCAAATACAGCTATCCATTAAAAAGATCATACACCATGATCAAATGGGATCTATTCTGGGAATGCAAAGTTGGTATAACAGTTGCAAATCAATAATGTGACTGACCACATACACACAATGAAGGATAAATACCATATGATGATATCAATAGATGCATAAAAAGCATTTAATAAAATCCAACATCATTTAACATTAAAAAAAAAAAAAAAAAAAAAAAACTCTCAGCAAAGTAGAAATAGAGAGAACATACCTCAACATAATAAAGGCTGGATATGGGAATTCCAGCAAGATGGTGGAGGGGTAATGGAGCTACACCAATCTCCTCCCAGGTTGCATCTGGAATTACTTTTGTGGAGAAAAAGTCAGCTGGAATTACCAACAGAACATCAGCTGGAAAGAAGCTTTATAAACACAGACAGAACAGAAGAGGATGCTTCATCACAATGTGACTGGTAGGAATTGCAGACACGTAAGTGGGCTGGCTGGGCCCCCACCGGAGTCAGCAACTGAAGGGATGGAGCCAGGGCTCCACCTGAGAAGGGTGGGTGCTGGTCCCAGAGCTGGGATTCCCAGCTACAGCAACACTGTAGAGAGCAGAGCAGCATCCAGCTGAGAAGGGTAGAAAGTCATGGAGTTTACTAGCCTGAGAAAGTAGTGGAAACAGAGAACTACCAGGGTGACCACAGCGAAAATACATTGGAACCCACCTACCTTGGGCTTCAGCAGAGGGAGGGCAGAGAGGACTGGAGATGCGTGGGGAGGGTTTGCAGTGGTGGCTTGGAGGAAAGAAGTGGGGAAGCAGCTGTGGGAATCCCAGTGCTGACTCATCACCCACACCACGGGGGAATTGGGCTGCCCCAAGCAGCTTCCACATGAGGGTCCTCATAGTCCTACCCCTGTCACTGGAAGCAATCTGCCTCAGTCAGCAGTGCCTGAACCTGGTGCCTAATCATAATTCTTTGACTTACATCTAAATAAACCTCTCCTGCCCTGCCTGTCTGAGCATAGATACAATAGTTGACACCTGAAGAGGTATCTCTCGCCCAGCAGCACCTGGGCCTGGCCGCTGATTACAAACTCTCTGACTTAGAGCTGGTGGATCAGTCAGCCATGCACAATGATAAGTGAGCTTGGTGGCTGCTCATGGATTCGTTGCTTTTCAACTGAGTCAGTCCTTAATATTCAGCAGAGCCTGGCTGGCAGCTGATTACAAACACTCTGGCTCATAGCTGGGTCTAACAGTCAACCCCACACAGTGGCAAGTGAGCCTGGTGGCTGATCGTGGATTCACTAGTTCACAGTTAAGTTGGTTTGTCCTGCCCAGTGGCCCCTGGGCCTGATGGCTGATCATAAACTCATTGGATTACAATTGAATCTTTCAGTCTAGCCCAGTGGCCCATTAGCCTGGCAGATGATCACAGATTCATTGGATTACAATAGAGTCTTTCAGTTGATCCCAGCACCACCTGAGCCTGGTGGCTAATCACAGATTCATTAGATAACAATTGGATCTCCCTGCCTAGACCAATGGTGCCTGAGCCTGGTGGCTGATCCCAGATTCATTGATTTACATCTGAATATGTCCCACCAGGCTACAAATGAGCTGGTTGCTGATCCATTGGATTATAATTGAACCTCTCTCTCTAGCCCATCAGGGCCTGAGTTTGGTAGCTGATTTATTGATTTACAACTGAATCAGTCTGTCACCCCAAGCTGCATCTGAGCCTGGTGGCAGATTACAGACCAGTAGGATTACAATTAAACCAGTCCTTCCAGCCAAGCAGTTCCTTAGCCTGACAGCTGATAAGAGTCTGATTGGATTACAATGAAACCTAAACATGGGGAGAAAAAGAAACAGTCTATCACCAAAAGGAAAAGAGGAATCTCCAGAAAGATCACTAAATGAAACAGAGGCAAGCAAACTATTAGATATGGAATTCAAAATAATAATGACAGAGAAGCCCAATGAGCTCAGCCAGCTCAAAGAAAACTACAAACAACTCCAGGGGAACTACAAAGAACTTGAGGGAGACTACAAGGAACTTACTGAGAACTGCACCAGCACTAAAAAGGAGTTAGAAACTATCAATAAGAGCCAGGAGGAAATGAAGAATACAATATCTGAATTGAAGAATACAGTAGAAGGAATCAACAGCAGACTAGAGGAAGCAGAGGATTGGATCAGTGAGCTGGAGGATAACATAGAAAAATATTCCAAGACAGTATAACAGAATAAAAAAGGCTGAACAAGAATGAAGAGGTTTTAAGAGAGCTGCAGGACAACTTCAAATTCAATAATACTCGTATCATAGGGATACCAGAAGGAGAAGAGAAACAAAGAATAGAAAACCTGTTCAAAAAAGTAATGAGGGAAAACTTCCCTAACATAATGAGTGAGAATGTTATTCAAGTTCAGGAAGCACAGAAGGTCCCAATGAGGACAAATCCAAACAGACCTGCTCCAAGACACATTATAATTAAAATGGCCAATTTCAAAGATAAAGAGAGAATCCTAAAAGCATCAAAAGAAAAACAGCAAATAACATATTAAGGGGTTCCAATAAGGTTATCAAATGATTACTCAACAGAAACAATACAAGCCAGAAGGTAATGGCAAAAAAATTTTCAAGTAATGGGAAACAAAGGCCAGCAACGAAGAATACTCTACCCAGCAAGGCTCTCATTCAAAATGAAAGGAGCTATAAGGAGTTTCCCAAACAAAGAAGACTAAAAGAATACATCTCTACCAAACCAGCATTGCAAGAAATGCTAAAGGGTCTGCTTTTAAAAAATGAAGAAACAGAGATAGACAAAGAGGAACATAGGTACAAAGGGGGAAAATGGCAATAAATAAGTATCAATCAATAATAACCTTAAATGTAAATGGATTAAATGTGCCAATCAAAATATATAGGGTAGCTGAATGGATAAGAAAACATGACCCACATATATACTGTCTTCAAGAGACCCACCTCAGAACAAAAGATCGACACAGATTGAAAGTGAAGGATGGAAAAATATATATCATGCAAATGGACATGAATAAAAGTCTGGAGTAGCAATACTTATTTCAGACAAAATAGATTTTACAATGAAGGCCATAAAAAGAGAGAAAGAAGAACATTTCATAATACTTAAGGGAACAATCCAGCAAGAAGATATAACTCTGGTAGACATATATGCACCCAACATAGGAGCTCCCAAATATATAAGGAAAATCTTGAAGGACTTCAAAAATGATATAGACAGCAACATACTAATAGGGAGGGGTTTTAGTAACCCATTATCAACAATGGACAGATTTTCCAAACAAAAAATCACCAAGGATATTGTGGCATTGAACAACACTCTAGAGGAAATTATCCTAACTGATATATACAGAACCTTCCACCACAAAGAAGCAAAATACACATTCTTTTCAAGTGCACATGGAACATTCTCAAAGATAGACTACATGGTAGGTCACAAGACAAGCCTCCACAAACATAGGAAAATTGAAATCATACCAAGCATCTTCTTAGGTCACAATGGATTGAAACTAGAAACCGACCTCAAGAGAAAAAACCGAAACCACTCTAACTCATGGAGACTGAATAACATGCTTTTAACTAATGAATGGGTAAACAATGAGATCAAAGATAAAATCAAAAACTTTCTGGAAACAAATGACAATGAGTACACAATAGCCTAATACCTATGGTTATTGGGTACTGCTATAGGCAGTATTCAGAGGGAAATCCATAGCAATCAGGCCTCCCTAAGAAGAAGCTGATACAAACAACCTAAACATAAAGTTGTAAGAACTAGAGGAACAATAAACAAAGTCCAGAGAAAGTGGAAGGAAGGAAGTAATCAAGATCAGAGCAGAATTAAGTAACTTAGAGACTAAAATTACAATTCAAAAAATCAATAAGTCCAGGAGTTGGTTCTTGGAAAAAATAAACAAAATTGACAAGCCTTTATTCAGACTTATCAAGAAAAAGAGAGGGAGGACCCAAATAAACAAAATCAGAAATGGCAGAGGAGAAATCACTACTGATACTTCAGGAATACCAAGGATTGTAAGAAATTACTACAACTATATGACAAGAAATACAATAATCTGGGTGAAATGGACAAATTTCTGGATATGTATAATGTACCAAAACTGAATCCAGAAGAAGCAGAAATCTGAATAGACCAGTAACAACTAGTGAAATTGAAGAAGTAAACAAAAATCTCCCAAAGCACAAGAGCCCCAGACAGATGGCTCCACAGGTGAATTCTATCAAACATTTAGAGAAGAACTAACTTCTATCCTTCTCAACTTATTCCAAAAAATCCAACAAGAGGGAAAACTCCCAAACTCTTTCTATGATGCCAATATTGTTCTAATCCCAAAACCAGGTCAAGACACAACTAAGAAAGACTACTATAGGCCAATATGTCTGATGAACATAGATACTAAGATTCTCAACAAAATGCTGGCCAACCAGATCCAGCAATACATTAAAAAGATCATACACCATGATCAAGTGGGTTTCACCCCAGGGATGCAAGGATGGTACAACATTTGTAAGTCAATAAATGTCATACACCACATAAGCAAAATGAAAGACAAAAATCATATGATCATATCAATAAATGCTGAAAAAGCAATTGATAAAATACAGCAACTATTTATGATAAAAACCCTCAGCAAAATGGGAATAGAGGGAGCATACCTCAACATCATAAAGGCCATATATGAGAAACCTGAAGCCAACATCATACTCAATGGGAAAAAATTAAAATATTTCCCCCTAAGATTAGGAATGAGACAAGTCTGTCCCCTTTCTGCACTTCTGTTCAACATCATTTTGGAAGTTCTAGCCATAGCTATGAGAGAAGTAAAAGGAATCAAAGGTAACCAAATTGGAAAGGAGGAAGTCAAACTGCCATTATTTGCAGATGACATCATAGTGTACAAAGCCCAACAGACTCCACCAAAAACTTACTTGACCTAATAAGCAAATTTAGAAAAATAGCTGGATATAAAGTCAATATTCATAAATCAAAACCATTTTTGTATACCAACAATGAAACATCAGAGATAGAAGCTAGAAAACAATTCCCATGTACCATAGCAACAAGAAAAATAAAGTACTTAGGAATAAACTTAACCAAGGAGGTAAAAGACCTGTACTCAGAAAACTACAGAACTTTGAAGAAAGCACTTAAGGAAGATACAAATAAATGGAAGCATATACCATGTTCATGGATGGGAAGAATTAACATCATTTAAATGTCCATACTACCCAAAACAATTTATAAATTCAATGCAATCCCTATTAAAATACCAATGACATACTTCACAGAGATAGAAAAAAATACTTCCAAAATTTATATGGAACCAAAAATGCCCACTAGTAGCCACAGCAATCTTGAGAAAGAAGAACAAGATAGGAGGAATCACGATACTGGACATCAAACTCTACTACAAGGCTACTATAATAAAAACAGTCTGATACTGGCATAAGAATAGACATATAGATCAATGGAACAAAATGGAGAGCCCAGAAATAAACCCAGGACTCTGTGGTCAATTAATATTTGACAAAGGGGGAAGGAACATAAAATGGAGTAAGAACAGTCTCTTCAACTAGTTGTGTTGGCAGAATTAGACAGCAACATGCAGAAAAATAAAACTAGACCACCAACTTACACCATACACCAGAATACACTCAAGATGGATAAAGGACTTAAATATAAGCAATGCCACCATAAAGATCCTGGAGAAAAATACAGGCAGTAAACTTTTTGATATCCTAAGCAGAAATATGTTTACTGATACTTCTCCAAGGGCAAAGGAAATCAAAGAACAAATAAACAAATGGGACTATATCAAATTGAAAATTTTCTGTTAAGCTAAAGAAAACACCAGCAAAACTTATAGGAACCAACTGCATGGGAAAATATATTTGCCAATGATACCTCAGACAAGGGTTTGATATCCAAAATATTTTAAAAACTTATGCAACTCAACACCAGGGAGACAGAAAGCCCAATTTTAAGAATTGGGCACAGGACCTGAACAGACAACTCATTGAGGAAGACATACAAAGGGCACAAAGGCATATGAAAGAGTGCTCAACATCACTAGCCATCAGAGAGATGCAAATTAAAACCACAATTAGATACCACCTCACACCTGTCAGCATGGTAATAATCAACAAATCCTCAAACAAGTGTTGGTGAAGATGTGGGGCAAAGGGAACCCTGGTGCACTATTGGTGGGAATGCAGACTGGTGCAGCCACTATGGAAAACAGTATGGGGTTTCCTTAAAAAAACTAAAAATGGAACTGCCTTTTAATCCAGCAATTCCACTACTAGGACTATATCTGAAGAACCCTGAATCACCAGTTCATAAGAACCTATATACCCCTATGTTCATTGTGGTGATATTCGCAATAGCCAAGTGCTGGAAACAGCCTAAGTAACCATCAGTGGATGATTGGATCAAAAATGTTTGGTACATTTACACAGTGGAATACTACACAGCAGAAAGAAAGAAGGAACTCCTACCCTTTGCAACAACATGGATGTAACCAAAGAATATTACGCTTAGTGAAGTAACTCAGTCAGTGAAAGACAAATACCATATGATCTCACCCATTACAGGATAATAATGAACAAAAGAAATAAGCAAAACAGAACCAGATACATGAATACAATGAATAGACCTTTAGAGGGCAGATAAGAGGGGGTAGGGGGAGAAGGAAACAAAGAAGGGGAGCAGTTTATTCAAGAAACTAGCATGGAAGAGCCATGGACAACAAGTGGGATTGGCTTTGTCAGGGAGTGGGTGGGTGGTGGATAAAGCGGATGGATATAATACAGCAACAATAAAATAAAATTTTAAAAATAGTAAATGAAAAATAAAACTGATAAAATAAATACATAAAAAATAAAGGCCAGATATGGAAAACAAACAACCAGCATTTCACACAGTGGGCCAACACTACAGGCATTCCCCTTAAGGTCAGGAAGAAGTCAAGTATATCAACTTTCACTTCTGTTATTTAATATAGCGCTAGAAGTCCTAGCCACAGCAATAAGATGTGAATAAGAAATAAAAGGCATCCAAATTGGAAAGGAAGAAGTAAACTGTCTTTATTTGCAGATGAAATGTTACTGCACATAGAGAACCCCAAAGATTCCACCAAGAAACTACTAGAGCTAATAAAATAATATAGCAAAGTAGCAGGATACAAAATAAATATTCAGAAATCAGTTGCATTTTATTTGTCAATTATAAACTTATAAAAAGGGAAATTAGAAAAACAATTCCATTCACAATTGTTTTAAAAACAATAAAATACCAAGGAATAAATCTAACAAATTATGTGAAAGACCTGTGCATACAGAAGTACACAACACTAAATAAAGAAATTGAAGAAAATACAAAGAAGTAGAACCACATACCATGTTCATGGAAGGAAGAACTAACATCATTAGAATGTACATACTACCCAAGCAATCTGTAGATTCAACACAATTTCTATCAAGATTCAAATGATGTATTTCACAGAATTGAAACAAAAATTTCAAGAATTTATATGGAACCACAAAAGGCTCCACACAGCAATAGCAATCCTGAAAAAGAACAAACTTCAAGGAATCATACTACCTATTATCAAACTATACCATAAGACCATACTAATCAAAACAGCATGGTCCTGCTATAAACAAAAGGCACATAGATCAATGGAATAGACTAGTGAGCCCAGAAATAAACCACACCAATATAGTTGATTAATATTTAACAAAGGACATAATCAGATTTCAAGCAAGGTCTCCAGCCAGGTACTTAGCTGGAGGC
Source organism: Noctilio leporinus (assembly GCA_004026585.1). Lineage (NCBI taxonomy): Eukaryota > Metazoa > Chordata > Mammalia > Chiroptera > Noctilionidae > Noctilio > Noctilio leporinus. The sequence continues at coordinate 2,826 of PVIW01014322.1, read as the reverse complement.
AGGTGAAAAGCAACCTTACATTGATGCTTCTCTCCTTTTCTTCCTCTCTCCCTGCCCTTTTCTCTAAAACTAATCAATAAAATCTTTAAAATAAATAAATAAACAAACAAACAATAAGTGCTGGCAAGGATGTGAAGAAAAGTAAATCCTTTTGCACTGTGGGTGGGAATTCCAACCACTGTGGAAAGAAGTATGAAGATAACTCAAAAAATTAAAAATGCATCTGCCTATAGACCCAGCAATCCCATTTCTGGGAATATAGCTGAATGAAGTCAAAATACTAATTCAAAAGAGCACAAGCACTCCTATGTTCATTGCAATGTTATTTACAATTGTCAAAGTATGGAAGCAACCCAAATTTTCATCAGTAGATGAGAGGATAAAACAATTATGGGGCATTTATATAATGAAATACTACTCAGTCATAAAAAAGAAGAAAAATTTACCCTTTGCCACAATATGGATGGACCTGGAGAAGATTATGCCAACTGAAATAAACCAGACAGAAAAAGACAAATACCATATTATTTCGCTCATCTGGGGATTTTAATGAACAAACTGAACTACCAAGCAAAATAGGGACAGACAACTAGATAGAGAGCAAGGGGAAAGCTATTGGAGGTGGGGAGATTAGAAGGTGGGAGGATCAAGCAAAAAGAAAAAGGACTCATGGACATGGACAACACTGTGGTGATTGCCAGGGCTTTGGTTGGGTTAAATGATAATTTAAATATATAATTAAAAATTTTTAAATAGAATGAGCAGCACAATATTCAGGAAAGATGACAAAACTCAAGGGAAACCATCTGTGAAACAAGTAAATTTCACAGAGTATAAAGTGAAGAGAGTTTTGGAACTCCTGCTGAATGGTTGAGTAATATATAGACATTGAATTGACTGATGAGTTTAGTGAAATAAAGGTGTTGGTGACATTGATTATAGTAATTAGTGAGGAAAACAGCCTGATTACAGAGTTAAAAAGAAAATAGAGACATTGTAGATAAGACATTCAATGACTTTTCTCTAGGGAGAGCACAATAAATTGACAGTATCTGGGAAGAACTACAGAATCAAGAGATTTTTTTTTTTTTTTTACAACATATTTAAATGCTCTAATAGTCAGGGTAGGCTAGATTATGCTGCAAAGAAAATTAGGCTCCAAATCCCAGTGGCTTACTACTACAAAAGTTTATTTCTTACTTATGCTACATGTTCCAGGAGAGTCAACTGGAGGTCCTGCTACCCATAGTTTCTCAGAGTCACAATTATCTTGCTCTATTGCCTTATTTTTCATGATCTCAAATATACAAAATCCCCATCATGATCTCTTCATTTGTTACAGCAGAAGAGGAAGACTAGGAAAGAGGGACCAGGGTTTTCTACCTCTTAGTTAGAATTTAACTGGTTAGAAGTAATCATATGACCTGCAAAAGGGGTGGAAAATGTAGGAGAGCAAATGAAATGTTTGATGAGCATCACCAGCTCTACCACATAAGCCAATATAGATAAATGTGAGAGATAAAACTCCTGAGCAGGCCAGGAGGGACAGAAATCAGTGTGCTTTTGGAGAGGCTAGTTTTAGCAGCCCTTTCTAAAGATATTTTACCCACTGTGAAAGAAACTTGAGTATATCAATACTGATTCATGCAAACTGGAGGATTTGATGATGGAAAAGTAATGCATTATCCCTCTGAATACTTCATTGGGAAAACAAATGCTAAGGTCATTAATTAAGAATGAAGAAGGAGAAGTGATTTTTGTAGATTTTAAGTGAATGTCTATAAATAATGTCAATTATTATTTTTTCCAGCAGTGAAAAAATAAGTTTACTAAGAAAATGAGATAAGATAGTATAGGCAGTATAACATACTGATTACTCTGCAGAAAACCCAGAGACAGATTGAAATCCAACCTTAGCTGTGTCACTTATGATTACTACTTTGGGTAACTTACTTATCATCTAAATTCCTCCATTTCTTGATTTTTAAGATTGGAATAATACAAATATGTTTGGGACATTAAAATGGCCTAACACTGTGATGGTCCTAAAAATGAAATGACTCCAGTTAGTCCAGCTTGTGTTTTCTCCCTATCCATGTTCAACTGCTCAGTTGCTAGGAAGCAAAGAACTAGATTTAACTAGGGTTAGATTTGATGTGCAGGAGGAAGGGCAGTTCGAGTGGTCTCTTATTCCTACAAGCTCAAAGATTCCTACTTCAACATTGTTTTATTTCTTATTTGAAATCCTGCATTTTTCTATTTTCTGTAAGCTATATCAGATTTCACAAGGTCAAACTTTACAGGCTTGCTTCAGAATATTTAAAAGGTTAGAAGTCCACTTCTGGTGATTAGAATAACCACCTTCTCAAAAACAAAACAAACAAACAAAAATGCAATGCTATTTATGATTCCATAAAAGTTGCATATTTGGAAGCAACCAAGCTGCAACTCTCCATAAGGAAATATCACTTAAAGCTACAGAATCAAGCAAATTCAACTTAAAGCTTCTCTCTTGGAAGTGAAGGCAATTATTTCTGTACCAAATAAAATTATATTATTTACATAAAGCTCACATTATTTTTCCATAGAGACTCTTTTTTCCTCCATTTTATCTTTTTTTTAAAAAATTTATTGTTGTTGTATTACATCCATACCCTTTTTGCTCCCCTCTGTCCCCCTCCCCACCCACCCATTCCCCCCAAAGTCAATCCCACCTATTGTCCATGTCCATGGTTCCTTTATACTAGGTTCTTGTCTAAGCTGCTCACCTTCTTTGCCTCTGCCTCCCCCCTCCCCACAACCCCGTTCCCCCTGACCACTGAAGGC
>PVIW01014321.1:0-23931 GCA_004026585.1 Noctilio leporinus | reverse complement strand
AAAAAAATTCCTTTCACTCTGTGTCAATAAAGTAGATGACAGTAAGGTTGGCTGTGAGAGGATTGGAATGTCAAATTATCAGGCTTTTCCAAATACAGCTTTTTATGTAAGGAAATGGTAGCTGGAAGTTCTAGAATCTGTTATGGGAGGGAAACCGAAAGCACAAAACCCTGCAGAAAGCTAAAATTGGCTAACTAAAAACACAGGATGGAAAAGCAAACCTTGCCAGCAAAAGAATTTCTTCAGTCAGAGAGCAAAGGAAATGGCTAAAGGCAGACATAGAAAAATATGAAGAAGGAGCCCCTCAAGTTGTTGAAGAAACAAGCCAAGCAAATAAAGTAGCCAAAAGAAGCTAACAGATGTAAGGTAACATGTTTGCAATAAAATCTTGGTCCAAGCCCTCACCAGTGTGGTTATTGGTTCAATGTCCTCCAGCAAAGTGAAAGATCTTCTGTTCCATTCCTGGTCAAGGTACATGCCTGGTTTGAAGGTTCATCCTTATCAGGGCACAAGTTAAGAGCTACTAACTGATGTTTCTCTCTCACAAGAATGTTTTCTACCTCTTTCTCCCTCCTTTCCCCTGTTCCTATAAATAAGTAAATAAATAAAAGTTCTTTTAAAATCTTGGGTCAAAAGCAAGTTTGAATTCATGCTCTCCTCCCTCCCATTCTCTTGCTGTCCCTTCTCATCTCTCTTACCTTGGACCTCATATCTATCACTTACAGGATCATAGCATTAATCAGACATCAGCTATAAAATGTATTTTGCTTCCTTGGGGTGAAAAGTTCTGTATATGTCATTTAAGTCCATTTCATCTAGAGTGTTGTTCAATGCCACTCTATCCTTGGACGATCTGTCCATTGTTGATAAAGGGGTACTAAAGTTGCCTATTATTGGTGTGTTGCTGTTGATGTCCTTCTTGAAGTCCTCCCAAGAATTTCCTTATATATTTGGGTAGTCCTATGTTGAGTGCATATATGTTTCCAAAAGTTATACCTTCTTGATGGCTTGTTCCCTTCAGTATTTTGAAATGTGTTTCTCTGTTTGAACTTCCTATCATTTCAGCCCCTTCAAGGTACATAGGTCAAAGTGAGGTGAAGATGGAGTCAGTAACATTCCCCACATTGTACTCTTGACCCAGACATGACTATACTGATATTCCCTATTATATCACCCTCATTTTAGTAACTCTTCCACGTCTATCTTTCTGCATCAGATTCATAGGATGCCTTCCTACAGCTGTTAGAAGCGTAACCTCATTGACCTAAGCACATCCTTTAGAAATCTTGTCTTGCATCATCTCATTGCGCAGGTTGGGAGAATGGGGATGCCCTGAGATGCATATCACTTCTCCATCAGACAAAAGTGATAAGCAAAAGGAGTTCTGAACTCAGCTTTTTCCTCTAAGCTGGGGACCTGTTACATTGCCAGGGAGCTCAGGAGAGGCTATAGGTGTTAGTGTACAAATAAAGAGAGGACATGCACAAGGAGGGTAAGCAGCCAAAAGCCCAGAGAGGGCTGAGGTGGCTCTGATTGGCTGAGTGGGCCGACGCCATGGAACCTTGACGGATGACCTCACTTCCTTGGTGACAGACCCCCAAGAGAATTTAGAACTCTGGTAACTAGGCACCCTCATCTTAGAGACAACTGCCTATCTAGCTCAGTTGACTGGAGACAGTCAGGAGTGTAAGATGTTTCTGTGTTGTTTCCCAACTTTTCGAGGTTCTAGGCCAAAGAAAGCCCAGAGAAAGAAATGTTTCTCTTGCTATAGATGTTGGCGCAAGGACCGCCGTGACCAATACCTTCCACCCTCTGGCATGAGGTATCCCAAGGTAGGTAACAAGGGCAAACTGGGGCAAGCTCATCCAGGCCAGGCACCAACTGCCATCCTACCTTGGCAGCCCTACACTCATTACCCCTCATGGTGGGCATGTGTGTGTGTGTATTAAGGTTAGTGAGGAAAAGCTTGACATGCTTGTTAGTGGTTTAACACCTGCAGGGGCTGTCAAGTTCATACCTCAGAACATATGGCTGGCAGTATAGGAAGTGGCTGACTGCTGGTCCCCAAGCTCTTCTACTTACTTGTTAATGCTGAGCCCTGAAGGTGTCATCCTGCTGCTGCCCTGGCTGGGGGTGTTTTCAGGTGCCTCTCTCTTCCTGCCTCATCTGGGAAGCAGAATTTGTGGTGGGCATCTCCCTCAGTGGCAATGCCCATTCAAGTCACTGATGCTTTCTGGTCTGGTACTGGGCTCTGTCTTTGCAGAACTACATTGAGGACCTCTTAGAGCAGTTGGATGATGAGTTCCCTTATACCGAAAACCGCTCTAGTGGACAAGGACAGCGGGCCAGGAACACAGTCCAGTTTCAGTCTAAGGTGAGATCTGGCCCACATCCAGGACCCCAAGATACCTGGGGTGAGATTAGAAATGAAAGCCTGTTCTGGGGCATAGAGGTTTACACAGGCCCACTCCCCAAATAAGACTACCTCCAAGTTTCCTGACCTGGTCCTGGGTAGGAAAGAAATGCAGTCTTTTAAATCAATGTATTAATTTAGTGTAGCTGTGTTACATTTTTCCCATTTTCCTCCATTGCCCTCCCCTGATGCACCATCCCTATAGCCTTTCCCACAGTCAATCCCACATGTTGTAGATGTCCATGGATCATTTATAAGAATTCCTTCACTAAACTGTTCCCCTTCTTTGCTTCTTTCTTCCCCTTCCACTTCCTCTCTGTACACTGAAAGTCTGTTTCTTTTTTCCATGCCTCTGGTTCTATTTTGCTTGTTCGTTTGGCTTGTTGATTAGTCTCCTGTACTGGGTGAGATCATATGGTATTTGTCTTTCATTGCCTGGCTTATTTCACGAAGCATAATACTTTGCAGTTCCATCCAGGTTGTCCCAAAAGATAGAAGTTCCTTTTTTCTTTCTGCTGTGTAGTACTCCATGGTGTAAATGTACCACAGTTTTTTGATCCATCCATCCACTGATGGACATGCAGGCTATTTCCAGTACTTGGCTAGTGTAAGTTGTGCTTCTATGAAAATAGTGGTGCATAGGTTCTTCTGAATTGGTGTTTCAGGCATAATCCTAGTAGGGGAATCCTTCGGTCAAAAGGCAGCTTCATGTTCAGTTTTCTGAGGAAATTCCATACTGTTTTGCATAGTGATTGGAATGGTTCGCTTGCCTGTCAACAATGCACTAGCGTTCCCTTTCCTCCACATCCTCAGCAGCACGTGTTGTCTGTTGATTTGTTAATGATGGCTATTCTGACCTGTGTGAGAGGACATTTGATTGTGGTTTTCATTTGCATCTGTCGCATGGCTAGTACTGTTGAAATTCTTTCATATGCCTTTGGGCCCTTTGTTTATCCTCCTCAGGCAAGTGTCTGTGCAGGTCCTATGCTCATTTTTAAATTGGGCTCTCTGTGTCCCTGAAGTTGAGTCACAAAAGTTCTTTGTATATTTTGGAGATCAAAGCCTAGTCTGAGATATCAGTAGCAAATATGTTTTCTTCTACAAGTGGTTCCCTTTTCATTTTGCTGATATTTTCTTTAGCTGAGCAGATTTTTTTTCCAGTTGGATGTAGTCCCATTTGTTTACCTGTTTCTTTATTTGCCTTGCCCTTGGACAAGTATTGGTGATAATACTGCTGTGTGGAATATCTGACATTTTACTGCCTGTGTTTTCCTCTAGGACTTTTATGGTGTCATGGCTTATGTCCTTTATCCATCTTGAGTTTATTCTGGTGTGTGGTTGAAATTGATGTTCTAACTTTATTTTGTTGCTTGTCCCTGTCCAGTTCTCACCACACCACTTACTGAAGAGGCTCTTTTCTCTCCATTTTATTCCCTTTTCCACCCTCTTGAATATTGATTGATCATGCAGACCTTTGTTTATTTCTGAGCTCTCTATTCTCTTCCATTGATCTATATGTCTAATGTTATGCCAGTACCAAAGCGTTTTGATGACAGTGTGCTTCTAAAATAGATGGGTATTCGGTGTTGTGATTCCTCATACCTTGTTCTTTTATCTTGAGATTGCTGTGGTTATTACTGCTTGTTTTTGGCTCCCTCTAAATTTTTGAAGTATGTTTTCTAGATCTGTGTGATGTTTCATTTTTATTTTAATGGTGATTGCATTGTATCTATTAATTGCTTTGGGTAGTATGGCCATTTTAATGATGTTAATTCTTCCCATCCATGAACTTGGTATATGCTTCCATTTCTTTGTACCTTCCTTCACTTTGTTTGTCATTGCTCTGTAGTTTTCCGAGTGCAAGTCTTTTACCTCCTGGTTAAGGTTTTCCCTAGGTAGTTTATACTTCTTGTTGCTATAGAAAATGAGATTTTTATTTTCTTTTAAAAAGCTTCTATATCTGATGTTTTATTTTTGGTATAGAAAAATGCCTTTCATTTCTGGATATTGACTTCATTTCCAGCTCTTTTGCAAAATTTGCTTATTAGGTCAAGTCGGTTTTTGGTGGAGTCTATCAGGTTTCCCTGTACACTAACTATCATGTTATTTGCATACAATGACAGTTCGACTTCCTCCTTTACAATTTGGATACCTTTGAAATTTTTTTCCTTGTTTGGTTACTATGGCTACATCTTCCAAAATGATTTTGAAGAGAATTGCTGAGAACGGAGAACAATGTATTGCTCCTGATCTTAGGGGGAAAGCTTTTAGTTTTCGCCCATTGGTTATGATACTGGCTACAGGTTTCTCATATGTGGCTTTTATTATGTTGAGGTATACGCCTTCTATTTCCATTTTGCTGAGAGATTTTATCATAAATGGTTGCTGTACTATACCAAATTCTTTTTCAGCATCTATTGATATGATCATAGGGTTTTTGTCTTTCATTTCTTTACGTGGTATATTATAGTTATTGATTTGCAAATGTTGTACTCTCCTTGAATCCCTGGGATGAATCTCACTTGATTATGATATACGGCCTTCTTAATGTATTTGTGAATCCAGTTGCCCAATATTTTGTTGAGAATTTTAGCACCTTTGTTCTTGTGTCTTGACCTGGTTTTGGGACTAGGATAATAGTCTCCTCACAGAAAGACTTTGGGAGTATCCCATCTTCTTGGGTTTTTTGGAAAAAGTTGAGAAGGATAGGAGCTAGTTCTTCCCTCAATGTTTGGTAAAATTTACCTGCATAGCGACCTGGTTTGGGCGTTTTGTGAGATGGGAGATTTTGATTACTGCTTCAATTCCACTAGTTGTTATCAGTTTATTCAGGATTTCTGTTTGTCTGCTAGACACGGTGCACTTCTACTCACCTGTTCCTCCTGGGCCCTCAAGGGGTCATGTCAATTTTCCCCTGCCTGGGGTGTTTTCAGGTGCCTCTCTGTGCTGCCTCATCTGGGAAACAGAATTTGTGTTGGGCATATCCCTCAGTGGTAATGCCCAGTCGAGTCACTGTTGCTTTCTGGTCTGGTACTGGGCCCTGTCTTTGCAGAACTCCAATGAGGACATCATACAGGAGTTGGATGATGGGTTCACTTATGCCATCAACCGCTCTAATGGACAAGGGCACTGGGCCAGGAACACAGTCCAGTTCCAGTTTCAGGTTAGAGGTGACACACACCCAAGACCCCAAGATGACTGGGGTGAGATCAGAAATGAGACCCTGATCTGGGGCATGGAAGTTAACATAGGCCCACTCCCCAAAAAGACTACATCCAAGTTCCCTGACGAGGTTCCCAATAGGGCAGAAACACAATCTTCACAGAATTTTTGGAATCCTAAAAAAACGCTTTTTCTTCCACTTGCATATGGTCATTTCAATTCTTTTTTCACCTGCCCCAGTGTCTTTTGGGGCAGTAGCTTGAGGGTTGTTGCACATCTTCAGGTCTACACAACATGACATTTCATAGCGTGGTTTGTATGAACAAGATGGGCATGGATTAATATATTGGAACATTCCTTTGCAATTTGTCACCTCACTAAGCATGAACACCTGCTGTACGGTGCTCAGGTCAGAAGCTGTGCCCTTATTTATCCCCATAATATCCTCTAAAAGAGGGAGGTATTCAGCCATTTACTCTTGTTAGACCTTCACGTGATCGAATTCTGCTGCCATTTCAACAGGGCAACTAGGAATGATTTCACAGGGCCTGAGAGACTGTGTCCAAGTTTGCTAGTTTACACATGACAGGTGAGCTGGGGTACTCACTGGCTCTGTACCCAACTTTGCTTTTGCAGAGCTCCAATGAGGACATCCTCGAGATGATATTACATGAGCCTGACCACACCGTCTACAGGGTCAGGGTGCAGGTGCACCATGCCCATGATGCGGGCCCATGTGTGTCTAAGGTGAGAGCTGGTCCAGGGGTTGTCCACACTCATGCCCCTAAGGTAAACATGGAGGGCCTAGAACCTAGAGTCAAACCTAGGGATGACTCCATCTTGGACAACCCAATGCTTTCCTTTCCATGTCCTACAGTCCCATGAATACATTTATATGAACCTCCACCTCTCCCATCAGCTACATGGGATGGTACAAAATACTCCTTACATATTTGTAGCAATATTAGGGAATAGAATATTTAGTTTGACTTTACTGGAGGCCCCAGGCTTTTCTTCATTTTGCTGTGCTTGTTTTAACTACCTACCACAGAGTCCATTGGAGCAATGAGCTCCACTGTCCTTGTAGACCTTCTCCAAATCTTACACATCATCACATTCAATTGTGGGGGTTTGTGCAAAACATGAAGAGAAACAATATATTGGATACATTGCCTGCAACTTTTCATGCTAAGGAGCCAAGCAGACCGTTATAGCCTGGCCAGGGTATGAGTTACGGTCTTATTTGTCTCCATAATAACGTGTAAAAGAGGTAGTTTTCCTCAAAGGTTAAGCCAATTAGAAGTTTTATACCTTTTCATTATTCAGTTCTGCTGCCAGTTCAGTAGGGCTGCCTGGAACATCCTCAATGTGTCCAAAACACTGTATCCATTTCCTAGGACTGTTGGCAGGTAGAACCACAGATTGGGTGGAGGGGTCCTAATGCCTATGGGCTAGCAAAATGGCTCTGTCTTTGCAGAATTTCAATGAGGACATCATCAAAGAGCTGGTCAAAGGGTTCAATTACTCTACCACCCATGACACGGGGAAAGTGCATCAGGCCACTGACACCAGCTTGTGCCCCACCCAGGTGAGAGCTAGCCCAGAGGGGTCTCCATAACCAGAATCTCAAGATGGCCTTCTTTTGCCCAGAATCCAGACTCAAATCTCAGAACTCCCCAAAGCAAACCCACAGCTTCCTCTAGTGTGTGCCACAGACCCAGGTACAAAGTGAACTAGACCTCCACTTTTCCCTCCTGCTACTAGTTAGTGTAAAAATACAATCCAGCTATTTGTGGGAATATTAGGCAAAGGACATTTTATTTCAGAATGGACACAAGCATATATGCATTTCCCTTTGTTTTGTTGTTGTTGTTATTGTTTTTTTTTGTTGTTGTTAAACTATACCTGCCCAGGTTGTGTGGCTGTCAGCTTGACTGTCCTTGTAAACCTTCGCCAATAATGGAGGTTTTTGCCACAGTGATGAAGCCTCTCAGAGCTGATGACATGGTATTAGTTCAGTTTAGGTGCCATGCAAGCAGTGGTCCCTGCCACAGTGAAGTATGGCTCAATGTGATGTACTACTTTGCATGGGTCATTATGAAATGGGACCACACTGGGTGTTTTAAACAGCATATATTCATTTCTTCCCAATTCCAGTGGATAGGACTTAGAGGTGAGGGTATCAGTTGGCAGTGGGTCTGGTTCTTCCTGAAAGATCTTTCCTGAGCTTATAGATGGGTGTCTCCCACCTCTGTGTCACATGGACTACCCACTGTGATTCCATGTGTCTTCCCCTTCTCTTGTAAGGACACTGGTCATATTGCAATAAGACACACGTGTCTGAATTCTATTAGCCTTAATCACTTGCTTAAACCCTCAAACTCAAATACTGGCACATTCTGAACTTCCTGGGTGTTCAAGGTCATGGAATGAGGATGACACTTTGAAGAGCACAATGCATACATGAGCCATTCTCAGCCAGAGATAGAAAGCCTTTTGCTGGTGGAAGGACTTGCACATGTGAGACATTAACAGCCTCAGTCAGATTCTAAATCAAAAGGCACTGGCAACATTGGTGCCCACAGCAGTTTTGTGACAATGGTTGCTGCCTTGCACCCAGCCTGGCCTGAGTTTTGCTTATTCATTTTTCCCAATCTGATATCAAGTTGTGCCTAAGGCAACCCCAGTGTTCCTTGATTAGCAGTTTCCTCATGGGTGCTATGACTCACGTGTTGCTAGCTTGTCACCAGCCCCATGGATTTGTTCTTTCCTGACGCATCTGTGCAAATTCCTCCTGCCCAGTGCCTGTCTTTCTCTAGTCAAGGATCACCAAGCATTAGTCCCTTTCTGGAATCTGGGATCTCCATCATGAGCATATCAAAATGCTTCCTTTCAATGTGAAAAGAAGAGATATAAGTGTGTTTATGGAAATCAATGATTCTCATAGTCTGTCTATCTGTCCTGTATATTATCTTCCAATGTGGAAGGCCCCAGGTTCCCAAGATGCTTTCCATCATATGAGGAGCAGGTAAGTGTTGGTTAGCTAAGATGGAATGCCTAGCAGCCCGTGCTATGGAAAGTTCTCAGTTCTGACTTGCATGACCTTGAGCAGCCATTTGACATCCCTAAATCTCTGTGTTCTCTCCCTGTCATGCATATGGTTCTTGAGGACACATGGGTTCAATGCTCTTCATACAGACTATGGAGGTAAAAAGTCTGTTGTTGTTCAGCTAAATGAACATGCCAGAAAGGAAAAATTGTGCCAGCATCACCCAACCACTTAAGCCAATTGGAGCTTGTTACAACCTGTTGATAAATCCTTATGCAGCATGGGGAGTCTTTTCTCTTCCCTTGCACATGTCCGTAAAGGCCTGGGAATTTGAGTCTGGGGTGAAGACCTCAGTTCTCCTGTTGAATCATGGTGATGCCAATGCCTGGATGTTCATCCTCATCCCACCCAGGGTGCAGCTGGGACCCAGCTTAACCTGAGGGAGGCTCGCAGCATGAGGGCCCTTCAGGGAAGCATATGGGAGAAAACGATGGCGTCCAGGTACCAGCTTTCCAAGGTGGAAACAGCTCCCACTTCTTCACCTTCAAGTCAATCCACACAGCCTTCTCCAGAGCCTACTACTTCCTGGACGAGTTGTTAACCTGGTGAGAGCCTGTGCCCCCTTTCAAGCCAATGGTGATTACCCACTGCTACTTGGGTTTGTTTTACTACATTAGTTTTACCGTGTGTCTGCTACTAGTCAGATGTCTTAAAAATGTCACCACCTCTGCCTGAGAGTTAGTATGCTCCCCTGAAAACAGGTGTGGCAGGGCATAAACCTCCTGACAGTTTTGCTGATAGGGACTATTATGGGGACCATCCATGGCACTTTCCCTGGTTCCTGGCACTGCAGGCAGGTCTGCTGGGCATTCCATAGCTGTTCATGGCAATTATTTATGTCTACCTGAGAAGGAAATTCACCTGACTCACTCTTCAGGGGCAGTGGCATTTCTAAGTTTGAAAAGCATGTGGAAAACAACCTGTTGAAGTTTGGGAGTGCACTTAGCTGATCCTTGTGCTTGTCTTTGTTGTTGCCACTTCAGGAACCTCAGGAAATACCAGGGATGTCCAGGCCCATCCCAATATCAGGGATGTTTCTTGTTGCAGTTCACTTATTTGACAATGTGTAGCACGTACCTACTACAAGTGGGCATTAATTGAGGGACTCAGCGTCACTCAGTGAAAGTAGGAGATGAAATCCCTGGGCCTCTGTTCCATTCATTGACTCAGTCACAATAGACATCACTTGCAGGTCCCCTCCTCCATCCATCAGATCCAATGCAATCATGGCCTTCTTGACCCCTGGTGGCAGACCTCCTTCCTATGACCACGGTGATAAACCACAAGGTCCAATTAAAATGTGAGTGCTCTTTGGGTCCAGAAGGAGAACTTCCTATGTCAAGACAGTGGAGTTTGTGAGTGGAGAGTGCTTGGCAGATCAGTGATCTTACACATATGGTTGCCAAGGGAAGCCTGATCTCTGGGGCCTGCTTATTCTAGAAGGACAACAGTCAAAGAGAACTGGTGGTGGGTCTCTCCTGACCTCCATGACCAGGCTCAAAACAGGAGATGTGGTTGAAAGCCTACTTATCACTTTGGGTCAGGCCTCAGTCCAGATGAGAAGGTGCATGAAGGTTGGAGTGGGCAGTGTACAGGACCTTCAAGAGAAATGTCACAGAGAAGAAAGACTGACACAAACTCAATGTGAAACATATTGCCTAGCCATGCCTGCTAGCCCCAGGATAGCCACACAGGTCTTAGACAGAGGAGGGCTGGAACCTCTACCCAATACAAGGGTGGCCTGGGAGGGCAGTGAAAGAAGAGAAAGCAGGACTCTGACACTGCTGCCCAACTGCCTCTTCCCAGGGCCATTGTCTCAATGCAGGGAACCTGGCCTGACAAGCGGCAGGGCTTCAGCCAGCTGTTCCAGCTTCGCTGGTTGCAGCTGAAGCAGGCCTTGGGGTGGTTCAACGTCCCAACTTCACATCTGCTGGGCCTGGCCTGCCTGCTTCAGGTCAATCTGGAGCATCCAGGGCCCTCTGAGTCAACGCCAGAAGGTGAGGGAATTTCAGTTGGAAAGATGATCTGGGAAGGGATGGTTCATGGGCAGGATTTCCCTTATGGGCAGTGATATCTGTTCTGTTTCTGGAACAACCGTGGGAAATCAGGTATGTATGCAACGCTCTTATTTCTCCTGTCCATGCCCTCTTCCAGAGCTGGAGGGCACTGCAGACCCAAAGGAAGGGCCTTCTCAGGGGCCAGCCCCTGGTGCAGCTAGAGCTCCTACCTCTGCCTGGCCTGGCCTGAAGCAGTAGTACCTGAAGCCATGATGAAGATGTCCTTTTCAGCCTTTTACCCTTCTGTTTTAGAAGTTCTAAGCGATTATTTTAAAGAAATAAGAAGAATACACCTAATAGTAGATTTAGAAGGATAGTAAATGATAATTTTGAATACCAGATGTTTTATGTAAAATATAATTGTTAACTGAAATACTGTGAAAGAAATAAAAATAAAGTTGTTAATTAAAAGTGTGTGTAGACCCTATGGATTTAATAGATACATTATGTGCATACATATATATGGTATGTATAGGTGATCACTCTACAACATATTTCTTTTAAAATTCTAAATTAATGTAAGTTTTGTGGTAATGAAACACATTGAAAGTGATAAAATTGTGAAATCAAATTTGGAAATGTATACACTAATACGTTAACCCAAGTGACGTCTGGCAAGTGCCATGACTGAGATGTGACTATTTTTTTTTTGATGAGTATATATTTTTATATTTGTACAAGCATCATGTATTCATTGTAATGTGTTGGAAGACTACATATTTTTATTTACTTTTAAGAGTTTTTAAATTTCAACAATCTTTCCGAAATCAATAGCACCTTCCTAACCTTTCCCAATAACCATTGTATGGATTAAATGTGTCTCCTTTAAACAGAAGCTATTTAATGGGCCACATTCTAGTTTCCCCAGTGTTTACTTTGATTTGCTATTCCTACAACAATACTACTAGAGTAGCTATTGCCAATATTTAAAATCAATAGGGGTACAAAGAGCATTTCTTTGGTTGTAACTGAAATAATTCAAACAAACTCCCTTCACTAAACACTTACTTCCTCACTTTCCTCCTTTGTTGAACCTAGAATTTGACACGGCTGTCAATTCAAGGTAGTAACAGACAATGATTGTGTTACTGACCTGTCTTGGTCTGGCACAGATTTGTATCAGGCAGGCCTGCAGTATGCGTGTTCTTGACTTCATCACGAAAAAATTCCGCAACCTAAGTTCAGATTTGGAGAGCATGTTGGTTAAAAGCTGAAAGTAGTGAAAGAAAGGAGACAGTTAGGCCATAGGAGTAACAGGGGAGAGCCCATGTGGTGTCTGCTTTGGTTCCCTAGAGCATTCTAGGAAAGAAATGTGCCAACAAGGCAGGGCTTCTGTTAGCACACTGGGAAGTAAATGTCACCGAGAGAGAAGCAGCCAGGATGGGGCTGCGTTCAGCTCACTGGGAAGTCAGAGACAGGGTCAGGGGTGAGCCCAGGACAAGCTGGTACTGCCAACGCCTCCCCTGTAGCAGGAACCTTGGAGTTTAGAAGGCAAAGAAAGATCATGGCCAGCAAGGGGCATGGCAGTGTCTAGAATTAGCCATACTGGCCCCTTGTCTTGAGGGTTTTTATCTCTCTGCAGATGAGACACTCAGGAGAGGGTTGCAGTATCATATAAACTTCCTAGATGTGTTTCTATTATGCTAATTCATCATTGGGAGCTTATTAGGGGAGTTTGGAATTGTTCTTGGGTTTGTTTTACTACATTAGTTTTACCGTGTGTCTGTGTTAAACAGGTATTTTAACACTTTTTTTCCCCCTACTTCATTTGTCTTTTGGATTAGGTGGCACAGATGTCATTAATTGGTCCCTGTTCTCTCTCTCCTTGACCAGGTGATAGAAGGTATGTATTCTGTGTTTAGGGAGGAGAGGTATAAACCATTCACTCTCAAGTGTCCTTGGTTAGGGAATGTAAGGTCTTGAGATTCACTAGCAAGCTGTAAGTTTTCCACATTATCTGGCCATGTTTAATTTGTTGTCTCTGTTTCCCCATTCCATTTGCCCAGGAATTCCCTAGCTTTTCACTATCCTGCCTCAGTTCTGTTTGAACAGAATTGTACAAAAACAACATCATCATTCTTAGTCCTACTGGAAGGGCCAGAGTTCACTGACACAACTGGAATAACCTATAATGAACATTAATTCCAACCTGTCTGTCATAACATAGAGCAAATAAAATACACTGGAACACAATCTGTTCGTGAGCATATCCAAAGAAAGCTTGCTGTGTTAGCTGAAGTCACTTCATGCAAGTCCATACAAAAATGTGGCTGAATCATCCAAAGGCAGTTATTTTCACCTTGTATCTTACTCTGAGGGGAGACATATATTCTATCTTTTGATTCATATTTGCTTTACATGAAAACCAGCTGGTCTATAAACCAAGCTGGCATTCCTTAGGTACCCTCTAAGAATACTTAATATCTACCCTAACTGAATTTTGAATTTTAATTTATTTCTACTAATGAAAGCTTAATTCTAAAAGTTATATGTGGCTAGCAGCAACCATCTTGGACAGAGGATTGACAGATTCTAGCAGTTAGATGGAAATAGTCAACCCTGAAATTCAGGATACTATTCCTCCATGATCCGTATGGAAGAAATTATAGGAAAGTCAGTGCTCATAGTGTAAGCAGGAAGATCATGATCACACATGTTCCATCTGCCATTCCTGGACCTCCTCCTCCTGGACAGAGAGAGCTTCCATCAGTAGCAGTTTGATATTAAACTGCTCCATGTCCCTTGCAGTTGAGTCAGTTCTTGCAATGGGCTCGTGAATGAGTATCATAGTTGATTTCGGAGGTAATATTTTCTTTTCCAATAAGAACAAGAATAGTGAAGAGCAGACTTTTCCCTTTTTTTATGCTGGGAGCTGTGGCCACTTTCTGATTGCTGGCACCTACCTTGTGACCCTGAGTGTTCAGAGAGGAAGAAGAAGATCACTCTCACATCACTAAGCCACTGAATTCTATTCCAGAACCACCTACCTGTGGATTTGCCATTTTGTGAGAAAAAAACAAATGGGTATGTTTTAAGCCACATTTCATCATTAGAATGTACTCAAAATTCTCAGTTACCATGGTGAATGAGATCCTAAAACTTGTGATGTTGTGCAAGGTTGTGTCATTCCATAGAGCATCATCAAAGAGTCATTGTGGGAGCAGAGGGGACGACAGAGGCAAGATGGGAGATGATGAAAGATATATCAACAGTCTCCCAGCTGTTCTAGGTGGGAATTTGGGGACACAAGGTGTGATACAGCTCTCAGCTACAGGGAAAGTTTATGATGCCGATGAGGATCACAAAGCGTGACCAGAGAAATAGACTTAATAGTAATAAACATAGTACTTACATTTAACAATACAATATCATGCACTTCAAAAGTTTAAGTGGGCAGTTTTCACAGTAAGTGTTCTTATCATTCATGCACAAACTTTTGAAAAAGCAGAGAAACATAAAAATACTTATGGTATTAGATATGGGTGTTACCTAAACTGGGATGATGGTATCATGAGTGTTTGCATATGTCAAAGCATCATATTCTCTACATTGAAAGCATGATGTTTTTTGTATATCATGCATATCGCAATGAAAATGTTAGAAAACAACAGTAAAAAATCTGCATCATGGTACCTAACATATAAATCTTGCCAATAAATCTTGCCAATTAGTACCACTTCTAGAATGACTACTACTATATAAAATGAGATTGGCTGATAAACTTTCTTTCTCATATCATTACTTATATTTTTGACATCAAGATTTACAACTTCTCAAAAAATGAACTGCTTAGTATCATTTTCTTTTCTCAATGGGTCATATTTTGAAAATTTATCATTTATTTGAAGTATGTTTTATTGATCGTGTTATGACAGTTGTCCCAGTTTTTCACCCTTGGCTTTTCTCTGCCAGGCACGCCTTCTCTCCTCCAACAATCCTTCCCTTCCCACTTAGTTCATATCCATGTGTCATGCATGTATGTTTGTTGGCTTCTCCATTTCCTTTATGCTTCTTAACTTGCCCCTGTCTATTTGGTACCTACCAATTATGCTTCTTAATCCCTGTACATTTTCCACCATTTTCTCCTCTTCTCCATGCTGATAACTCTCCTAAAGAACTCCATATTTATGATTCTGTTCTTGTTTTGATTGTTTGCTTAGTTTGATTTTATTTTTTTGATTCAGTTGTTGTTAGATATGAGTTTGTGGGATTAACTGTGGGAGAGTCAAACTTCACAAATAGCTACCCATTTGATCAACCACAGCACCTTCTCCAAACAATGCATACATTTTTTTGTTTGTTTCTTTTGTAGTTCAGCTGAAACTTTACATTTCTTGAAATAAAGCATAATATGCCAAAAAGATTGCATATTTTCTTCCATCTTCAGCATCAAAATGGCTATTTATTGTTTCCAGAGAGAGAGTAAGAGAGAGAGGTAGAGATGGAGAGAGATAATGTATGGTTGCCTTTCACCTGCCTCCAGTCATGGACCTGGCTGGAGACCTGGCTTGCAGCCTGGTTATGAGCTCAGGCTAGGGAATGGAACCAGTGACCTTTGGGTCGTCAGGCTATCTTCCTATCCACTGTGCTATCAACCAGGACTGATAAGTATTTTTTAATGCACACTGATATGACAGTTGTCACAATGCAATCTAATAAAATTGTTTCAAGAGAAATTTTAGACTACTAAGGACTACAAAAGCCATCTTACAGGAAAAACTCAATGAACCTTTTGGCCAACCCAATAGATATTATGAGAAATTGGTTCACAAGACTCAGAAAATTGAGGAATCCCACAATTTGCAAGATGGAGATTCAAGAAAGTCAATGGCCTGAGAATCAGAAGAGTCAGTGGTATCAATCCGAGTCCAAGGGCAGAAGATGAGATGAGATGTTCCAATCCATCAGTAAGGTAGGAATAAAAGGGATGAATTACACCTTCTTTCACTTTCTGTTCTATTCCACCTTTCACCAGATCGGATGATATTCACCCACATTACATATGGAATACACTTTACTGAGTTTGAGTAGTCATGCTAGTCTTTTCTGAAAACACCCACACAGACACACCCAGAAAAAATATTTAATCGAAATATGGCCAGTCAAGTTGGTACATAAAATTAGCCAACATAGGAGAATGAAAGGACCTCTCAAGAAAAACATCATCTTTATCACAGTTCCATCTAGCATTAGTGTTAGTGTTCAATCTTTTTTAACTAAAAAGGGACAAAAAGTTCAATATTCCTATTGCCAGAGGACCTCATTTCATACTTATAAAACCTTTAGAAAATGTTTTCCCACTCTCTGCTTTTCTTGTTGGTGTTTAAGGAATAAGATGACTGATTAAAAGTAGGATGTTGTAGCCCTAGCTGATGGCTTAGAGGGAAGGTGCCAGCCTGTGAACCCAAAGGTCACTGGTTCGATTCCGCAACCAGGGCACATAACTAGGTTGCAAGCCAAGTCTCCAGCCAGGTCTGTAGCTGGAGGCAGGTGAAAGGCAACCATGCATTGAAGTTTCTCTCCTCTCTGCCTTCTTCCCTTCTCCTCTTTCTAAAAATAATAAACAAAATCTTTTAAAAAAAAGAAAAAAATGAAAGTAGCGTGTTTCAAAGGGCATATTATCCTTATAAAAATGGTGTTTTCCATAAATTTTTGTAAACACAATAAATATTTGTATTTGGCAATTCAAAGCAAGAACATGAGCTTTAGAAAGATATTGAACATTTCTAAGCCTCAGTTTCCTCATCTATAAAAGGAAATATCACTAGTTTCTACTACATAAAACTGCAGTAAGGACTAAGTTAAATAATACTTGTAAAGCATTAGCCCACCTTCTTACACCATACACAAGAACAAAGTCTCCAGTTTTGTTTTGTTCTTCTGAGTGTCTGTTACTTCCATCCACACACACAAAACATGCATGCATGCACACACATCACATGCACACTCTCCAAAGTCTTTCCTGCAAATTTAAGCACTATTGCCTAACTACTTACTTGGCAATGAATGTTGACCTTTCTTTCTGTTTTATTGTTATAGTTACTTATACCCAAAGAGCTAATATATGATCAAAAAGTTTGGGTTAGCCAAAAAGTTGTTCAGTTTTTTTTTCTTCATAAAATGAAAGATATTTTCCTTTTTCACCAATAACTTTATTTATTCAGATATTTTTAATGTATCAACTATGTCTCACTGTTGGCCTCTAAAGGGTAGAGGCCAGGGGTGCTTCTAAGTATCTTCCAATGCATAAGACAGCAAATAATTATTTAGCCAAAATGTTAATAGTGCCAAGAAACTTCACAAATCACTTTTGACACATTTGACCAGGCAGCACATTCTCCATACACTACACAAAACCGTTTTGGCATTGCAGTTGCATTTTCGCTTTTCTTGAAAATGCAAGCATAATATGTTTTATATTTCCTTCCATCTTCAATATTAAAATGGCTGCACAAAATTTACCATTTTTGATGTTTTTTAATGCACGCGGATAGGACAACTTTGACAGTACAATGGAACAAAATTGTTTCAAATCAAGTTAAAGACAACTATACACTACTAAACCATCATAGGGTAAAAACTAAACAAATTTTCTGGCCAACCCAATAGAACAATTATTTTCAGTTGCATTCTGAGGTGGTACTTATTCCTTCCACTTCTGACATTCCCCCCATTTGTTCCCTTTTTAGATTTTTCATAATTTCTTCTTCTCCAGGTTTTATAATTTTCTACTTACTCTGCAAAGCTAATTATGTCTAAATCAAGAAGAAAATGACCACCTGCTTTACTCTGTGTGCTGAACTGGGGCAATGAGGCATGTTCCTTGGGCAAGCACACATAGTGCCCTTCCCAGAGACTGGGAGTCAAGAAGTGAAAGAGAGGTACATTCTGTTTCCCAGACTCAGGGGCTTCACATGCATCCATATCTCAGTTTGATTATTTTAGTATATTATTCTCTCCATTTTTCTCGTTCTTCTGGAAACCTTTTAAATCTCATTAAACCTCCTTAAGAGATCCTCTAAATTTATTTTTCTCTCATTTTTTGTTGAAATTTCCTATGAAATTACTTTAACTCGATGTTTCAACACTTTCATTGATGTTTTATTTGTAATATTTCATTATTCTGAGATCTGTGTATAACATTCTTTCATTCATCAAATAACTAATCTCTCTGAGCACATAGTGGTATACTTTTTTGGAGTTTTCTTCTGTCCCCTGCATTGCTGGCATTGCTCTTTCCTAGTGTATGTTTTGGGGGTTCTCTGCTTTTATGTTGGAGGTTTTCCTCAAATGGGATTGTTAGTCATTGCTTCATATTTAGTAATAAACCACTGAAGATTATTGGACTCTCTAAATGCTTGGGCACATTTGTTGATTCTTGAGCTTCATTTAGATTGACTGGGTGGATATCTTGCCATTTCATCAACTATCCCAAGTATCAGAATCTACAAAGCTTTTGGAGAAAACCAGTCATTTTCTCCCAAAAGCAGTTGGGCAATCTCATGCTGGGTGATGATGTTCTAGGAAAAGAGTAGGTGAAGGTAAACAGAAGAACCTGGAAGACATTCTTTATTTGGTATTTAATCTCCCACTTTTCAACATTTCCGTGTGTACTGCATGCACCCCTCTCCACATTTACCTATGCTTGTTATCCAATACAACCAGGAGCGAACTTATGGTGTTTGGGGAGGAGGGGTGAAGAGGGAGGAGGAGGGAATGTTTGTCTATGTGAGGTTAGGAAGGAGATTTAAGGGTGAGGGGGATTTGTGCTCATTCAAGAGACTTTTTGTCCTGCCTGTTCTCTCACCAGGCTCTCACCTCCTAAATTTTTCTCAGCTTCTTTGGCATAAGCACATGCTTTTATATATATATATTTATATATATATATATATATATATATATATTCTATAACTTTCAACTACTAAGTACTAGTTATCATTCATCCGTTTGATGTTGCAAACATTTTGACCTCTTAGCAAGCAATTTGTTATCTTTTTGCTTGTCTTTTGGTCTTCATGGGTTATAGCTTTTTTATTCTTTTAAGGTAATTTCTGTGGACTTTGTAGGAAGAGTTGGGATGTGTTCATGAATCAATTCACCATGTAGGATCAACTTCTAATTGATTCCTACACATGTTGATTATTTCATGTATATATTTCTAGAGAACACCCACACGTTAGCTCAAGTAAAATGCATTTTCAAAAAACCAAGAAGCCGAACCATGTTATGGCAAAATAATGACGATGATGATGATGGTGATGAGGATGATAATGTTAGATGAGGATCTGTGGTATAGCAAAAAGCCAGTTTGTATAAAAATCAGTGTTATAGGAAAAGCTACATTATTCTAGACTGAGTTTTTATGGCAGTGGGGTGAGCGAACTATTTTAATTATGTTCTTTAAAAAGCTATTGGAATTCTATTACAGGTGATTTCCACTGCCATTCAATTTCTTACATGGCTTCTGAGCAAAGGGACTTGCTACTTGGCTTAATAATGTTGAAACTGTTCTTTGACTTGGAGAAACAAAATATGTGAAAAGTTTCTTCTCAGTAAAGAAAACACCAGCAAAATTAAAAAGAAACCAACTGTATAGGAAAACATATTTGCCAATGATACCTCAAACAAGGGTTTGATATCCAAAATACATAAAGAACTAATGCAGCTCAAAACCAGGGAGACAGACAGCCCAATTAAAAAAACGGGCAAAGGACCTGAAGAGACAACTCACTAAGGAAGGCATGCAAAGGGTCCAGAGGCATATGAAAGAATGCTCAACATCACTAGCCATGAGAGAGATGAAAATGAAAACCACAATAAGATACCAATCTGACACCTGTCAGAATGGCTATCATCAACAAATTAGCTAACAACAAGTATTGGCAAGAATGTGGGGAAAAGGGAACCCTGGTGCACTGTTGGTGGGAATGCAAGCTGGTGCAGCCAATATGGAGAACAGTATAGAGTTTCCTTAAAAAACTTAAAATGCAACTGCCTTTTGATCCAGGCCTCTACCTGAAGAACCCTGATACACCAGTTCATAAGCACCACTATTTACAATAGCCAAGTGCTGGGAACAGCCTAAGTGCCCATCAGTGGATGATTGGATCAAAAAACTTTGGTACATTTACACAATGGAATTCTATACAGCAGAAAGAAAGAAGGAACTTGTACCCTTTGCAACAACATGGATGGAACTGGAGAGTATTATGCTTAGTGAAATAAGCCATTCGGTGAAGGACAAATATCATATGATCTCACCCATTAGGGGACAATAATGAGCAAAACTAACAACAAGCCAAACAGAACCAAATATATGTATACAGTGAATAGGCTTTCAGTGGTTAGGGGGAAAGGGGTTGGGGGAGGGGGGAGGCAGAGGCAAGAATCGGGAGCAGCTTAGACAAGAACCTAGTATAAAGGAAACATGAACATGGACAACAGGTGGGATTGACTTTGGGGGGAATGGGTGGGTGGAGAGGGGGACAGATGGGAGCAAAAAGGAGATGGATGTAATACAACAACAATAAAATTTAAAAAAAAAAAAAAACATATCAAACATCTTCTCTGACCATAATGATATGAAACTAGAACTCAATCACAAGAATAAAATAACTGAAAAGCATGCAAAAACATGTAGGTTAAATAGAATGATACTAAAGTGTTATGGGTTAACAATAAGATCCAAGAAGAATCAAAAGATACCTTAAAACAACAATGAGAACACAATAACCCAAAATCTATGGGACACAGCAAAAACAGTCCTGAAGGACACTTCTAATATTATGGGCCTATCTCAAGAAACAATAAAATTATCAAATAAACAGTCTTACTTTACCCTGAAAGGGACTTGAAAAAAACAAAACAACAACAAACAAAGCACAAAGTGACTAGGAAAAAGAAAATAGTAAAATTAGAGAGGAAGTAAATGAAATAGAGTCTGTAAAAAAATAATACAAGCCCTGGCTGGTATGGCTCAGTTGGTTGGAGCATCATTCTGTAAATCAAAAGGTCAGGGGTTTGATTCCCAATCAGGGCACATGTCTAGTGGCAGATTCAGTTCCAAGTTGGGGTACATAGGAGGTGTAACTGATTGATGTTTCTCTCTCGCATCACTGTTTCTCTCCCATTCTTTCTCCATTCTCTGCCCTCCCTCTCTCTAAAAAATAAAAAGTCAATAGAACCAAGAGCTGGTTCTTTGCAAACATAAACAAAGTTGAAAAACTGTTAACCAGAAAGAAAAAAGAGAGGAACCGAATTAATACAATCAGAAATTAGAGATGGCTCCAAGATGGCGACAGAGTAGAGAGCAGTGCTGATGGTGTTCTCGAGTACCAAAGCAGCTAGAGGAGCGTGAGACAGCTTCAGGACCCTAGGGATTAGAATGGACAGCATCTGGACACAGGGGAGCAGAGCGCAGAGGCAGAGGAGGCCAGCAGGACAGTAGGTGAGGCGTTCCCGACCGACCGGCCGGCGGGCCGAGGTCGGCTCTGGGCAGGGGCGGCTCTGCCCAGAGGGGCGCATTTGACTGGGGCCAGTTCTGGGCTCGCTGGTGACTGTTGGTCTCAGCAGTGAAGTGCGGACAGCGAGGGTGAACGCCATAGGGAACCCGGAATTGAACTCTTGCAGGGGAGGGACTGTGTGAGAAACTCACTCCGGCAACGGGGAGAGGAGGCTCCGTGCACGCGCGGGGCTAGAGGCAGAGAAGAGTCCTGCAGGAAGCCGGAGCGGGGGAGCGAGAGGGCCAAAAACAGAGCTGCTGGGCCACCGGGGAAACAGCAGCTGGAAGCCCCTGCGAGGGGGAAGGCCCAGCCCTACGCAACCACACAGGCCCCCAGGCTCCACGGGAAACTCCAGGCGGCGAGGCTGCGAGCCGGGAACTAGTGGCAAGAGACCCGCCATTGCCAGAGACAAAGGCCACGCCGCCCACGCCTGGGAGGGGCTCATCACAGAGGCCTCGTAAAGGACTCCGAGGAGAGCTGATTGGCTTGGGGGCGTGGTGCCCACCCCGGAAGGGCGGGACAGTGTAGGCGGACCCCGGACAGTGTTGACTGACAGGCCCGGCCTCCTCCCGGAACTGCGGGGGCGGGACCAGTCGGCACAGGGACCAGCGAAATTGCGGGCTGCCCTGCCAAAGTGCTGGGGGCGCGTCCTGGGCTGGAACCTCCGCCAGGAGTGGGAGGGGGCTCCCTGCGGGCTCCAGAACACCTGTAGTCCTAAAACCCAGCCAGGCTGCTGAAGGCTCAGCCTACCTGGGGGCGGACACTCAGAATCAGCCCTACTGCGACAATCAGAGGCCCTGCCACGCACCAAGACCAGCTAGAATATAGACTATAGACTGTAAAGTCCTGACCAAGAAAAAGAGGCAGCCTCAGGAAAGGGATTGCTGCCAATCTCAAGCACCTGAATTATACCAAGAGCAATATGAACTATTAAGCCCCAACATATCCTTTGCAAAAGTTACTCCTCACATATTCTTAATCCCTCCTATACCTCAATCCACCTAAATACCCAAGACCCTCCCCTACTCTCGAATTAAAGTCTGTTCACTCTGTGGCTATAACACATTCCCAGTCCTCAATCTAAGTATTCCTCCCTTCCCCAGCCTTTCTAAACCCATTCTTTATTCTTTTCATCCTTCCTCTTTTTTTTTTTTCTTTTTTTCTTTCTTTCTTTCTTTCTCCTTTCTTTTCTTCCTGATAAAACCCACTGGTCCTAGCTCCACCGGGACCAACAGAGACCATAAAGAGTGAACAGAAACCTAAACCTTTTCTTTATTAATATTGAGTTCACTTTCTCTTGGGACTTTCTCCCTTTTCTTCTTTTCTTTTTTTTGTTTTTTTTTTTTCTTTCTTTTCCTCTGCTAAAAGCCCTCAGGTCCAGGCTCCATCTGGACCAGTCAGGGATTATTAAAGGTGAACAGCCATCTACACCCTTTCTGCTTATTATTATTATCATTTTTATTTCTCTTTTCCTTTTGCAATTTTTTTATTTTGTTTTGTTTTGCTTTCTTTTTGTTTGTTTGTTTGGTTGGTTTGGTTTGGTATTTTGTTTTTGTTTTTTTGTGTATGTTTTTGTTTTTTGTTTTTTGTTTTTGTTTTTGTTTCTGCTAAAAGCCCACAGGCCCAGAATACAACCAGACAGCACATTTAAAGGACACACCAAGAACAGCAAGTGGAGAAAATCTGGGAGACAGCAACATTGAACTCTACAAATATCCTATCACAGAAGGGTGCTCAACTAAGGCAAGGAAGCAAAGCAGGTTAACCCAAGGAAAGAACAAAAATAAATAAATAAAGAGCAAGCAAGAACAGACACCCAATATGGGGAAAAAAAGAATCAGTCCAGCACCAAAAGGAAAGGAAGAATCCCCAGAAAGAACACAAAATGAAACAGAGGCACCTGGAATATCAGATCAGGAATTCAAAAGAATGATGATAGAGAAGCTCAGTGAGCTCAGCCACATCAAAGAAAACTGTAAACAACTCCAGGAAAACTACAAACAACTCCAGGGAAATTACAAAGAACTCCAGGGAAATTACAAGAACTCCAGGGGAATTACAAAGAACTCCAGGGAAATTACAAAGAACTCCAGGGAAGTTACAAGGAACTTACTGAGAACTACAACAGCATGAAAAAGGACATGGAAACTATCAATAAGTGGCAGGAGGAAATGAAGAATACAATTTCTGAATTGAAGAATACAGTAGAAGGAATCAACAGTAGGCTAGAGGAAGCAGAGGACCGGATCAGCGAGTTGGAGGATAATGTAGACAAATACTCCAAGACAGAGCAAGAGAATTAAAAAAACGCTGAACAAGACTGAAGAGGGGTTAAGAGAGGTGCAGGACAACATGAAACGTAACAACATCCGTATCATAGGGATACCAGAAGGAGAAGAGAAACAAGGAATGGAAAACCTGTTCAAAAAAGTCATAATAGAAAATTTCCCTAACATGATGAATGAAAACATGAATCCAGTTCAGGAAGGACAGAGGGTCCCAATGAGGATCAACCCAAACAGACCAACACCAAGGCACATTATTATTAAAATGGCGAATTTCAAAGACAAAGAGAGAATCCTAAAAGCATCAAGAGAGAAAAGACAAATAACATACAAAGGGGTTCCAATAAGGCTATCAAATGATTATTCAACAGAAACAATTCAAGCCAGAAGGGAATGGCAAAAA
>PVIW01014320.1:0-23943 GCA_004026585.1 Noctilio leporinus | reverse complement strand
ATGAGCAAAACTAACAACAAGCAAAACAGAACCAAGTATATGAATACAAGGAATAGGCCTTCAGTGGTCAGGGGGAACAGGGTTTGGGGGAGGGGGGAGGTAGAGGCAAAGAAGGGGAGCAGCTTAGACAAGAACCTAGTATAAAGGAACCATGGACATGGACAACAGGTGGGATTGACTTTGGGGGGAATGGGTGGGTGGGGAGGGGGACAGAGGGGAGCAAAAATGGGATGGATGTAATACAACAATAATAAAATTTAAAAAAAAATAATAAGAGTGCCTCATATTGGGTTAAGAATTCTGTCATTTCATAATTACACAATACTAATAGTTAACATATTGAACACCTGCTATAATGCCAGGAAAAGTGTCATTTCATTGACATAAAATTCATATAAGACACTATAAACATGCACCACATATATTATTATCCTGACTTTAAAAGTAAGAACACAGAATCAGTCCTGGCTGGTAGCACCAGTGGATAAGGCACCAGCCTGCAAACCCAAAGGTCACTGGTTCGACTCCCAGCCAGGGCACATAACCAGGTTGCAAGCCAGGTCTCCAGCCAGGTCAGTAGTTGGAGGCAGGTGAAAGGCAACCATACACTGATATCTCTCTCTCCCTCTCTGCCTCTCTCCCTTCCCCTCTCTCTGAAAATAATAAATAAAATTTAAAAAACAACAACAACAAAAAAAAATAGAAAGAAAGGAAACAGAATCAGGGAGGTTAAGAAATTTGCTCAAAGTGACAGAGCTGGTAACTAGAGGAGCCAGTAGTCAAAGGCAAGTCTGTGAAACTTCTGAGACTGCTCTCAACACTATCAAGGATTTTGTGATCTTGGTGTCAATTAAGACACCAATATTGTGACCATAGTGTTATTTAAGTTCAACCATTTCATATACCTCATCTAACAAGTTCATATAATAATAATTTTCCTGGGAAAGATAAAAAGATTAGTTGAGGACTAGTAAATCCATTCTGCAAAAAGAACTGCAAGTAATTTTCTATGAATCGTTTTAGACATGAATATACATGAAATACTGCCAGAGAATCCTTAGCAAGAGTTAACTAATGGCCTGATTAGAAAAAATTATTAAAAAAAAAAAAAGTCTAACAGGTAGAATTTGGATAATATAAATTAAAATAATTAAACAAGTATTGAGGACACAAGTACCTCAATATCTCAGGAGCTGCCACAGAACAGGAGAAGAGTGGTCCTGAAAAAGTCAAAAACAAAAGACACTGGCTCCAGACTAACATACCAGTTTAAAAGTCAACACTGTGTGTGCTCGCTTTGGCAACACATACACTAAAATTTGGATAATACAGAGAAGATTAGCACGACCCTGGCATAAGGATGGCACACAAATTTGTGAAACTCTCTATATTTTAAAATAAATCAATACAAATAAAAGTCAACCCTGTGGGATGCCTCAAAATGTTTTTCTTTCCAGCCCTGGGAGACTTTGCCCCAACTTGTCTGAACATCCTAAAATAAGATAAATCCTTGGAAATAAATGCTCTAAGAAACAGTGAAAATCAGGTCATACTTTAGGAGATGCTGATAAACTGAATAGAAATGTTGATGGGGCAAGAGCTCACTTCTATCTCAGCAAGATCATTATGATCTTGACACCCATGAAGTTGACAAAAAGAGCATCATTAGGCTAATAAAGTCACATTTTAAGGACTATGGAGCATTGGGTCTCAGTGGATCTTCTGGACTAGTGGTACTTTAGAGTCCTGAATGACTGTTACTAAATTTTTCTATAAGCAGAAATTGTCACAAATGCTACTTTATCTCCAGAATAGTTGAGACATTCACCTCCTGAACCTACCATTTCCCAGACCATTAGACTATGCAACCATTCTAGCCACACAGCTATGCCATGTACGCTACTTTGGACCTTCCCTTAATTATACAGAGGTCAAGGGTGTGGTGCACTCAAAGTCTGAAGCAAGGCTACAGGTGTAGGTGGTGAATTACAATAGGTAAGTAACCAGGAGGCTTGCAAGATAAAACTAAATGCAATGTTAATTTTTTTTAAAGTGGGTGCAGA
Source organism: Noctilio leporinus (assembly GCA_004026585.1). Lineage (NCBI taxonomy): Eukaryota > Metazoa > Chordata > Mammalia > Chiroptera > Noctilionidae > Noctilio > Noctilio leporinus. The sequence goes on along the minus strand of PVIW01014320.1, from coordinate 21,880 downwards.
GCAGATAGAGGGATCCTCAGTTCAGTGAATTTAGGAAATTTAGGGAGAGTCCCATCAGGCAAACAAGTACTGACCTTCAGCAGGAAGAATTTAAGAATGAATTAAGTTTCCCCAAAGCTCAGGAATCTGGCAGGATCAGGTCACCTGTGTCATTCTAATCTAGCTTTGATTCTACATGGTTCCTTGTGCCAAAATGTCTCATATTAGAAAGTCTACTTGGTTTTTCAGCCTTTCCTTCTTTCCAACTCAAAATTCTGGCTTCAAATATGAACCTGGTATTGTTGATACCAACTGCCCATCACCTTCCCATCTAAACTCCTTTCCTGGCTTCTCTACCATTTTTGTCTGACTACCTGTCACACCCAACTTTTTTAAGCTTGCCCCTCCCAAAGCTTCCTGCCAAGACTAAACTATTGCTTCTTGTTCTTCATCCTCACGTTCAATATATTTTCAAGTCTACTTTTTAACTACCGGCGCCCTTCAATCCCACTGCAACACTTTTGTCTGAAACCTCTATATCACTCTTTTTTTCAAATTGCCAGCAACCTTGTCTATATTAAAACTCAATTCATCATCCATATTCTTAGTAGAGCTATTTTAACTTAAAAAAAAAATATCTGTGGGTAAGGTGCCGGCCTGCAAACCCAAAGGTCACAGGTTCGATTCCCCAGCCAGGACACATAACAAGGTTGCAAACCAGGTCTCCAGTCAGGTCTGTGGCTGGAGGCAGGTAAAACGCAACCATACATTGATGACTCTCTCCCTCTTTGCCTCTCTCCCTTCCCCTCTTTCTAAAAATAATGAAATAAAACCTTAAAAAAAAATCTGATCCTGCCATTATTCTGCTTAAAAACTCTTTAGCTGCATCTTGCTATAAATAAATTTTACTAAATGAGGTAAAAAAAAAGAAAGAAAGAAAGAAAACAAAACTCTTTAGCTGCTAACCAATGTAAACAGGATAATGTCCACTTTACTTACCATCGCTTTCAAGTCCTTTCCATTAGGTCTTTCAGGTCCATTTCCTTTTCTTCTTTCCCACATAATCCAATAAGCGCATTCATTAGGCCTTGGTTCAAACATCACTTCTTTATGATCTGTCTAAAAGAGAATGAATTAAAATAAAGGAATTGGACTACACCAAGATAAACAGGTCTGCACAGTGAAGGAAACAATCAATAAATTGAAAAGGCTACTTACAGAATGAGAGAAAATATTTATAAGCAATATAGCTGATAAGGGGTTAATATTAAAAATACATAAAGAACTCATTCAAGTCAATAAAAACAAATAATCCAATTAAAAATAGGCAAAGGATCTGAATAGACATTTTTACAAATGACCAATAGGTTCAGGAAAAGATATGCTGAACATCAATCATCTGGCAGTGCCAATCAAAACCACTTCACTCCCATGAGGCTGGCTATTAACCAAAAGACAAGATAACAAGAAATTGGTAAGGATGGATATAAAAGGGAATCCTATTTATTACTGATAGGAATGTAAACTGGTTTAGCCTTTATGGAAAACAGTATGAAGGTTCCCCAAATAATTAAAATTGAATGGCCAAATCATTATCTCAAAGATATCTGCATTCCTGTGTTTAGTGAAGCATTATTCATAATAAGTAAGCTATAGAACAACCAAAATGCCCTTCGGTGAATGAAGGAAGATATTGTAAAAATGCATTTATAAACTAGAATATTATTCAGCCATGAAAAAGAAGAAAACCTTGCATTTTGTGACAACATGGAGAGCATTATTCCAAGTGAATCAGGTCAGACAGAGAAAGACACATATTGTATGTTATCACTTATATGTGGTATCTTTTAAAAAGCCAATTTCATAGAAACAGAGAATAGAAACATGGCTTCCAGGAGTTGGGAGTAGGGAAATGGGAAAATGTAGGTCAAAGAGTACAAGTTTTTTGTTTTGTTTTTTTTCCTTTTTAAAAAAGATTTTATTCATTATTTTCAGAGAAAAGGGCAAGGGCAGGGGGAGGAAGAAAGAAAGAGAAGCAATGTATGGTTGCCTTTCACCTGCCTCCAACTATACACCTGGTAGGAGATCTGGCTTGCAACCTGGTTATGTGCTCTGACTGGGGAATCAAACCAGTGACCTCTGGGTTTGCAGGCTGGCCCAATTCACTGTGCCATACCAGCCAGGGCCAAAGAGTACAAGTTTTTAGTCATAAGCAAAATAACTTCTGAGGACCTAATGTTAAGCATGGTAACTACAGTCAATAATACACTATTGTATTCTTGAAAGTTGCTGATAGTATATTTTAAGTGTTCCCATCACAAAAGGGAGTTAATCATATGAGGTAATGAATTATTTACTGTTGCTAATTATTTCACAATGCATATGTGTATCAAATCATCATAGTATGTACTTTAAATATACATAGTTGTATTTGTCAATTATTCCTCAATAAAGCTGGGGGAAATATTAAAAATACAAGTGAACAAGTTGCTTCCTCAGCTGTTCTTCCATAATAATTTATAAAAGCCTTTATTATAACATACATCATATTGTTTACATGTCTGCTTTCTTTATTAGATTATGAACTCTCTGAAGACAGGAAGCATGTCTTCTTCATTGATAGCACTATGACAAGCATGGTGACTGGTGAAAAGTCAGCTGGCAACAAATGCTTGTTGAATGAATAAATGCTTCATTCATCTCTTAATACCCTGACCTATCTCTTAATTGGAACTTCCCTAAGATACCTGCAAAAAATGTCCCTCCACCCCCTGGCTGGTGTGGTTTAGTGGATTGAGCACTGGCCTGTGAACCCAAAGGTAGCTGGTTTGATTCCCAGCCAGGGCACATGACCAGGTTGCAAGCCGGGTCTCCAGCCGGGTCTGTAGCTGGGTGCAGGTGAGGGGCAACCATGCACTGATGTTTATCTCCCTCTCTGCCTCTCTCCCTTCCTCTCTCTCTAAAAATAATAATAAATAAAATCTTTTTTAAAAAATGTCCCTCCAGAATACATTCTAAGATATCTATCTGTCCATAATATCCTTATGCACTAAGGGAGCAGGTAAAAAATAGGTGTAAGAGTTTATTCCAAATTCCAAGCCCTCCTGATCTTCCACATTTTCCTGTAAGTTCTGGCCTATACAAGACCTGTCTGAATGATGACATTGGTAAAATCTGGTCAGAACAACTATAGTATGTATCTCTGACCTGGCTTGCTCCTAGCTTCTCTTTTTCTAGTTTCTTACTGCTGCACCAATCTGTCACCAAAACTCACTGTTCCTATGAGACAAAAAGTGGTAACTGGTTCATTTTTTACTAGTGATACTAGTCATTTCTAATATGGCCACTCCAAAAATCTCACAACCTCTCTGTTCATAACCATTCAAAAGTAAGTCATGGCCCTGGCTGGTAGCACAGTGAATAAGGCGCCAGCCTGCGAACTCAAAGGTTGCTGGTTCAATTACCCCCCAGCCAGGTCTCCAGCCAGGTTGCAAGCCAGGTCTCCAGCCAGGTCCGTGGCTGGAGGCAGGTGAAAGGCAACCATACATTGATGTTTCGCTCCCTCTCTGCCTCTCTCCCTTCTTCTCTCTCTAGAAATAATCAATAAAATCTTAAAAAAAAAAAAAAAAAAAAAGGAAGTCATGAAGGCTTTTTCCTTAACTATATGTGGTAATCTGTCACTTTTCTATTATTCCTTCTATTATTTTTTTTGTTACACTTTTGTTCCTGATTATTAGAAAAACTTTCTTATAATACAGTTACTGTATAGATGCAATTCCCTTCACACTTCACACACACCCTAGAATGCTCTGGCCATCTCTGTAATTGTACCTGAGGGATTCAACAAACCACCATAATTTTTAGAAAAATATTAGCTTATTTATTTAAGTACTTCCTTGAGGTTGTCTTCATTATTCAAAAGATTTATCTTTCCTGATAATTTTCTGTATTCTGTCTGTCTCACACATATTCTCACTCTGTGTGTGTGTGTGTGTTTGTGTGTGTGTGAATCCAGTCTCTTCTGCATCTGCATCTGCACAGTCTCTTCTGCATTTGCACAAATTCAAATGACATGTTTTACACATAGAGATGGAGATAGATGGGGAGGGAGAGGGGAGAAAGAATCTAGGGTCTCTACAGTCAACTTGAAATTTTTCTTCTTGGAATCAACATTGTTTTCCTTCACTGCTGTCTGGGCAAACACGAGCTCCCAGTAGATGTGTCCTTGCCAGATATTGCTCCACCACTATATGACTAAGCAAGAACATCAGCTACAACTATGCCAAGGAATCCATAAGAATATTCAACCTGAAAACATTTCAACCCCAAAAGAGCACCTCCCAGGAGATGACTTCAACTCCTTTAGGAAATCTTTTAGCCACAAATTCCAACTCCCCTTCACTCCCACAGCCTCTGTCACCCATCTCAAAAGGCTGTTTCCTAAAACTGGGACAACCCACATCAGCAGCCCAGAGGCATTATGGCAACATACTGCCTTCTCAGCCCATTGGAAAGGAAAAAGAGGGACAAACAATTGAATGACTGTAATTGAAATCCTGTAATTTGTGATTTGTCAATAACTACTGACTGTGGAGTTTTCTTCACTCCTTAACAAATCATGGAGGCCACAATATGTAACTGAAATACCAAAACACATCTCAAACCATTTCATTCTCTCATAACAATGAAATGAAGAATAAGTTCTCTCTGAAAATAGAGAATATGCATCTCTAAGCCACTATTCAATGAATGCTAATTTTAAAGGCTTAAATTTAAAAATCCTTTGTGATGCCAAACATAACAAGCTAATACACCAGATCTTAGTGGTGTAGCTCAGTGGGCTGAGTGTCATCCAGCAAACTGATCCTTGGTCAGGGCACATGCCTGGGTTTCAGGCCGGGTCCCCTTTTGGGGTCGTGTGAGAGGCAACTGATTGATGTTTCTCTTGCACATCAATGTTTCTCTCCCTCTCTTTCTCCGTCCCTTCCCTTCTCTCTAAAAACAAATAAACAAAATCTTTCTTTTTTTTCAAAAAAAACATGCCCAAGGGATCAGCTCTGTTAGCATGAAGTAGGGCATGGACCCAAGGGCTGTCCTGTTCACACTATGAAATGAAATGGATAGTCCTGTTAACCCTACGGTTATTAACCTGCACTGACCAAATAGCCTTATGAGCTGAGCTGAACCAAGTCAGGCAAAAAATTTACTTGAATCAGAGCCCTGTCTGGTGGCATAGTGGAGAAGGCACTGGCCTGTGAACCCAAAGGTCGCTGGTTCGATTCCTCAGCCAGGGCACATGGCCAGGTTGCAAGCCAGGTCTCCAGCCAGGTCCATGGCTGGAGGCAGGTGAAAGGCAACCATACACTGATGTCTCTCTCTCCTTCTCTGGCTCTCTTCCTTCCCCTGTCTCTAAAAATAATAAATAAAATCTTTAAAATATATTTTTAAAAAATAAATAATAAAAATGTCTAAAAAAATTACTTGAATCATAGAATCACAGCTCCCAGGTTGAAATAGGGATTTATCAGACAGCCAACCAATATTCCTCTACTTAATTCTCCTTCAAAACGTCCCTGCCTCATGCTCATCTCCTAGTAGCTGATATAAACTGGTGTGATGAAAAGAGGATTTGGGATGAAAAGTCCTAGGTTGGAGCCTTTTATTTATCAGTCATGCAACACTAGGTCTATTCTTCTCCAACTATAATATGAAGCAGCTCAACTAGTTGTTTGTCAGCATCTCATCCAGTTCAAGACTCTCCAGGCAATGACAAAATGCACTAGATCCAAAGATAATGAGGTAATTAAAGATGGATATCCATCTCCCATTCATCTGCTTCTCACGCAGTTCCCTATTTCTTTTTGCTCTCTTTTGAAAAGACAAAATTAAATTTGCCTGTTTTCTCTCCATTCATCATGATTTCTAGATAAATATTCATCCCATAGCAACTTCTCTCAGTATCTAGCAATGAAACTCATAGACCAAAAGGAACATAAAGTTAGGTGCTTCTGATGTCCTCCTGCCATAACTTAAAGTTGCTCATAGATGTATATTCTACTCATTTAGAAACATGAATAAGATAGTGTATTTATCAATAGATATTTATCAAACACCTACCAACTCAAACTGGGAGTTAATTTTAAAAAGTAGAAGATGTGAACACTGCATATAACCTAAGAGAGCCAAAGGAAACTTCCATGAACATCCAATATACAGATATTTTACCTAGTCATCTTACTTACTTTACTTAGAATACATAACAACTGTCATATCCCTATTGAAAAGTGGTCAAGAGAACTAAACAAATAGCCACAGAAACAATTTGACAAATGCCAAGAGAAGAACACTGTTCCTTGTTCTGTTCTAACTAATGTGCTTCTTTTGGTGTAGCCCCAAATGGCATTACCTTTTCGGCTACCACATCACAATGTCACTACAATACCCTTCTTTTACTCATGACTTCTGCACAGTCTTTATGAAGTTTAATTTAGCAAAGTCATAATTTTATTGTTATTTCTGTAAGAGACCTTTGATTAAATTTGAGCTATTTGGTGTGACAAGCTGAAATCTTTTCAAATCCCCAGTCCATCCTAAAACTTCTTGCCACATGCCAACATTTTCATCCAAGTTACTGATAAAAATAATAATAATAAAAAACATAACATGGTAAAAAAAAAAAAAAAAAAAAAAAAAAAAAAAAAAAAAAAAAAAAAAAAAAAAAAAAAAAAAAAAAAAAAAAAAAAAAAAAAAAAAAAAAAAAAAAAAAAAAAAAAAAAAAAAAAACGGCCTGTAGCAAACAATCAGGGACTGCCCCCCATATTGACATAAATCTGCAAGGTTCAGGTATTAGGGCCATCAAAATGTCAGAGCTCAGACTTCCCCATCCTTGCCAGTCTTTGGACTCTGGCACTGTGAGCTCACTCACACTCCGTGCTCCTCCCTTTCTACTACCCTGCAATAATATGCATAGGTAAGAATGCCAGGACTTGGGGCACTTTGAGAAAACCCACTGTTTTAATCAGTAAAAATAGGAAGAACACTAACAAAATTATAGAAATGTTTACACCCAGTACAAGGTGGTACAATGAAAATAATGTGGGAGTTAGAAAAAAAGACCTGGGATTGATCCTAGATCCTAGTTCTGTAACTTACTGGATAACCTTAAGCACCCTTATCAATATCAGTTCCCTCATCTCAGAAATAGGGATAATAAGGATGACCTCACAGCATTGTTTTGAACATTAGAAGCAATACGTGCAAAATCTTAGTGCATTGTTAGCACATAATGAGCATGCAACATAGTACTATTATTATTATGACAGCCTAATGAGAGAACAAAAACACAATAACTAAATGCATAAAAAGGCCATTAAAATCAGGAAGAAAAAAAGACCTGTGCTCTGTAAATGGTTAATTATTGTTCCACAAAAGAAAAAAATTTATGGTTTAATAAGGTGAGAAATGAGGACATTAAATAAAGTTTTTAAAACCCCAAGCATTTTTCCATGCAATTGGCTCTAAGTAAGTTATGCTACACCCTTGCATTTCTTATTGGATCATGTCCTACAAACTCTTATAGGACCCAAGGCATTAAAGATGATCATGACCCAATCCAAATCAGATTAAAAAGAAACACAACTGAGGAGAAGGGGTGCAGGCACATAAGCAAATAATGAAAATAAAATGTTATCAGTGCTACAAGAGAGCTAGACTATACATATGAGGGAACAGCAACCTCTCCATAGATGCCAGGTAAAGCTTTATGAAGGAGATGATGATTATCAAGTGTCTTAGGAGATGAAGAGAAGGTAAGGTTGAGGGACTTTCCAGGTAGTAAGGACAGCATGCAGAGATTTTGAACAGTGGTGGACCATGTAAACTTCATTCAAAGAACTTTGAATAGTCTAGAGAGACTATCCCATAGAGTAAATGTGATAGGAGAAGAAACTAGAATGACAGATTTGTACCTACTGTGAAGGGGCTTATGTGTCAATAAAGGAGTTTGGAATTATACAGGCAAGGGGAAGCCAGTGGAGGAAATGACAGAGTAATGTTAGATGATTCAGGCAGCCTATTAGTGGAGGGGCTAGCTATGACACTGTTTAAAATACTTGATTGAAATATGGAGAGGTCCAGAACTAATACTGCTGCTCTGCAGACAGAAAATAGACCCACATACAAGAATATGAGGCTAGGTAATTTACATAATATGGCATGATTATGGGGACAAAGAATGGTGAGAAGTGAAAAATTACTTTGTGTAGCTTGAAAAAGTCTGTAGATTGGGGATGGAGTTAACCAATACGTGGACAGCTATAAGACAGTACATTTTGTTATAGGGCATGATAATTAGTTCAGATTTGAACAGTATGGACTGGGGTAACTAAGGTACCTTCAAATAAAGATGTAAGGTTTAACCAACATAGCCTGAAAACCAAGGGAACAGTCAAAAATGGGGGCATCCTGTATATTTGTGAGAAAAAAAGGAGAAAACACATGCTTTTACCCACAGGAAGAATACATGGAACATGTCTCTGATACACCAATGTAATAACCTTGAAAATAATGTAAAAATAGACTGATTATTACCTAATAAATTCATGCTAGCTCCTACTGCTTGTAACTCAAGAGCTCATTTTTTTCTTTTTACTCTCTTTTTAAAAGACAAAATTAAATTTGCCTGTTTTCTCCCCATTCATCATGATCTAGATCACAGGTGGCAAACACAAGGCCCTCAGCTCTCAGCCCTCCACCTTGTTTTATCCAACCAGGCACGTTCAGTCCAGCACCTTGTTTCTACCTGGCTTGCTTAACTGTTAAGGAGTAGTTACATTTAAATAGTCCTAAAATTACATTTGACCCTTTGAAGGCAAACATGAGGCTGATGTGGCCCCGGTTAATATGAGTTTGACACCCTTGATCTAGATGAACATTCATCTCATGACAACTTCTCTCAGTACTCAGCAATAGAATTCATAGATGAAAAGGAGCATGCAGTTAGGTGCTTCTGACATCTTCCATAATTTAAAGTTGCTCATAACTGTATATTCTAGTCTTTTAAAGATAAGAATAAGGTAGTATTTTATCAATAGATATTTATCAAGCACCTACTGACTCAAATGGAAAGTTAATAAAATAAAGGTAGGTGTGAACACTACATATAACCTATGAGAGCCAAAGAAAACTTCCATAAAATATCCAATATGTACCAATTTGGGGGGTTTATATCATTTTGGAACTGATTCAAGCAAGTATAGGTCAGTACGTGTGGAAGCTAAGAGGTAAACATGGTTGCTAAAGAAATAGAGGTGGGGATGTGGGTGGATCTGGGTTTGGTTAGAAATGAATCAGACCAATCTATAGAGCATGGCTCCACCTTGAATGGACCTGCTATAAAAAGGTCATTGTCACAGACTGCAGCACCCAGCAAGCTCCTTTGGGCTACATTCTACTTGATCTTCTGGTGAAGGAAGTAGGTAAGAGGGACTATATTTAACTGCCCACTTGGTGTTAAGCAAGGTAGAAATCTGGATGCATACGCTAAAGCAGAAAGTTCTGGATGTACAGGGTTCTTTATTTTGGGGTTTATTTCAATACAGAAGGAAAATGGGGGCATCATATTTTTCTATGAGGCTACTCAGTACTGTACTCTCTTTAAATTGCTGTATATTCTATTCATTCATTCACTCAACAAATATATATTAAGTACCTTATATTTGCCAAGTGCTGCTCTTGGCCAATTATGCAACAGTAAACAAGATAAACTCCCCACTCTTAGATTATATTTTAGTAGGGGAAATTCTCAGTAAATAATAAATTAATAAAATTTCACACAGTACTAAGAATGATGAATAACTAAGAGAGTGATATAGTAGAGTAATAGGAGGAGAGGACTTTAGATGGAGAAAAAGAATGACTGACCAGGAAAGTGCTCTCTGGAAATTATCTTTTGAACTGAGACCTTAATGACAAAAAGAACTAGTCAAGGCAAAGGGCAAGATTCTAAGTAAGAGTAAGTAAACATTTTTAAAGATCAAAAAGAAGCTAATGTATCTAGAGCATATTTAATAATAGGAACAGAGGTATATGATTATGTCAGAGGGCTAGGCTAGGGTAGACCATGTAAGAAAGGGCATAGCAGAGTATGTGAAAAAACTTCATTTTTAGTATGTGAGAAGTCATTGGAGAATATTAAGCAGGGGCAGAAATATAATTAAATGCATGTTTTCTTTTCATTTTTATTTATTGATTCAAGAGAAAGACAGAGAGAGAGATGAGATGAGATGATGATATGATATGAGATGAGATGAGATATTTGTTGTTTCACCTATTCATGCATTCATTGGTTGATTCTTGTATGTGCCCTGACCAGAGATAACCTGCAACCTTGGTATATTGGGCTGATGCTCCAATCATCTGAGCCACTTGGGCAGGGATGAATGTATGCTTAAAACATCATTTTGGCCTGGGCAGTGTAGCTCCATTGGTTGGAGCAAGGTCCTCCTATAACTGTACTCCAAGATGTACAATCCCCAATCTGGGCAAATATGGAAGACAACCAATCAATATTTTACTCTCTCCCTTCCTCTCTAAAAGCAGTTTTAAAAATGTCTTTAGGTGAGAAAAAAAAAATTTAACATTATTCTGGGCTGCTAAGTGGAAAAAAGGATAAGATTACAAGAGCCAGAGCAGAGAGATGGATGGGCTGCAGATTTAGGTGCAGGATGAGGGGGAAAATAGAAATGGTGAGAAATAACTCTTTGCTGGAGCCAAAATCTAAGTGTTATTCATGGTTCCTGCCTTTTTTTTTTTCCTGTCCAGTCACTCAACCCTCTCCCCTTTGGCAACCATCAGCTTATTCTCTGTATCTATGAAATCTGTTTCTATTTGGTTCACTTATTCATTTCTTATGTTTGTTTGTTTTTTAGATTCCACTCATAAGTGAAATCATACAGTATTTATCTTTCTCTGGCATATATCACTTGGCATAATACCCTCTAGATCCATTTCTGTTGTTGCAAATGGCAGGATTTCGCCCCTTTTTATTGCTGAGTAATATTCCATTATATATATGTACACTTCTTTATCCATTCATTTATCAATGGATAAAGACCTTGATTGCTCCCATATCTTCTTGGCTATTGTAAATAATGCAACAATAAACAGAAGCATACATATATCTTTTATAATTAGTGTTTATGTTTTCTTCAGATAAGTACCCAAAAGCTGTATTGCTGGATCATATGGTAGTTCTTTTTAATTTCTTGAGTAATGCCCATACTGTTTTCTATAGTGTGGATGCATTAATTTACAATCCCACCAACAGTGCACAAAACTTCTCTCTTCTCCACATCCTTGCCAATACTTGTTTGTTGATTTTTTATGATAGCCATTCTGACAGGAGTTAGATGGTTTCTCATTGTGGTTTTGATTTGCATTTCTCTGATGAGAATGATGTTGAGCATTTTTTCACATGTCTGTTGGCTGTCTGTACATGCTCTTTAGAGAAATGCCTATTCACATCATCTGCTCATTTTTTAATTGGATTGGTTTTTATGTTAAGTTATATGAGTTTCTTATATATTTTGGATATTAACGCCTTATTGAATATATCATTTTTTAAATATCTTCTCTTATTCAGTAAGTTATTTTGTTGCTAGTTTCCTTCACTGTGCAAAACCCCTTTAGTTTTATGTAGTCCAATTTGGTTATATTTGCTTGTTTCCCTTGCCCAGGGAAACATATCCAAGAAAATATTAGTAAGATTGTTGGCAAAGAACCCTTTATTGGTTAAATACATTGTACATATGCTCCCACCCTGTCGATTTCTCTTTTCTCCTTTAAATGGACAGGCATTCCTACTTTCAATGCAGTCTAATTTTCCTCTTTATGACGAATACTTTTTGAGATTTATTTGACATATTTATCTACCCAAGGTCTTGAAGTTATTCTCCTATATTACCTTCATTTACTTTTATATGTAAAAATCCATCTGAGAACTTTATTGCTTTTCCATATGGAAATCCAATTAACCCAGCACCATATTTCAAGAAACCTATCCTTTCCTCACTGAATTGCATTACAACCTCTATCATAAATCAAATGTCCATAGTGACATATGTCTGATTTTGGCCTGTTACATTTCATTGATCCATAGCACCAATGCTATGCTGTCTTCTTTTATAATATACTTTGACATCTAGTATATCCACAAAAGTCGGTCTTCATCAAGGTTGTCTTGGTTAATCTTGGCCCTCAATATTACCATATAAAGTTTTTAAATTACTTTGTGAATCTTTACTTTTAAAACTTCAGAGGCTCTGCCCTGGCTGATGTGGCTCAGTTGATTGGAGCATCATTACATAAACTGAAATGGTACAGGTTGGATTCCAGTCTGGGCACATACAAAGGAAACCAATCTATGTTTCTTTCTTTAAAAAAAAAGATTTTATTTATTATTTTTAGAGAGAGGGGGAGGAGAGAGGCAGAGAGGAAGAGAGACATCAATGTTTGGTTGCCCTTTTCCTGCCTCCAGCTACGGATCTGGCTGGAGACCTGGTGTGCAACCTGGTATGTTTCTTTCTTGAGTCAATGATTCTCTTCCTCTCTCTCACACTTCTCCTCTCTGTAAAATCAATAAGCATGTCCTCAAGTGAGGATTTAAAAAAAAAGAACTTCAGAGATTCGACATGGAATTTTATTGCATCTATAAATGAATTTAGGGAGACTTCACATCTTAACAATATTCAACTCATGAACATGACTTTCAACTCATGAACAAAGCATAATCTCCATTTATTTAAATCTTCTTTAATTAATCTCAATAACATTTATAATTTTCTGATTATAGACCTTTCATGTCTTTAATTAGATTTATTCCTAGGTATTTCTTGATTTTTTTTTAATGCTACTGTCAATACCATGAAACTCATTTCATTTTCTAACTGCTTATTGCTTTTGTTAGAAATACAATTGATTTTTGTGTCTATCTTTTTTTTTTTTTTTTAAGATTTTATTTCATTATTTTTTAGAAAGAGGGGAAGGGAGAGAGGCAGAGAGGGAGAGAAGCATCAATGTATGGTTGCCATTCACCTGCCTCCAGCCACAGACCTGACTGGAGACCTGGTTTGCAACCTGGTTATGTGCCCTGGCTGGGGAATCGAACCTGTGACTTTTGGGTTCGCAGGCCGGCGCCTTAACCACTGTGCTACCAGCCAGGGCTTGATTTTTGTGTCTATCTTAAACCCAGAAACATTGTTATTTTAATTTAGTAATACATTTATTTTCCACACACAAATATCATATCATTCTGTGAGTAATACCTTCTTTGTTACTTCCTTCCTAATTATTCTTTTGTAAACTCTTTTTCTTAACTTGTTGCTCTGGCTAGGACAATGTTGAATAGGATGATAGCAGGTGTACTCGTTTCATTCCTAAACTCAGAGATGAAAGCTTTCAATATTTCACTTTAAAGTATAATGTTTGCTATAATATTTTCATATATAATTATCTTTGTATTTATAAAAATTAATGTTGAATTTTATCAAATGGCTTTTTGTACATATTGAGTGGTTCATATAATTCCCCCCCCCAATTATTCTGTTAAAGTAGTTAATTGATCAGTTCTTAAATGTTAAATCAAACTTAAACTTTTTAAATAAAACTTACCTAGGTAGGATGTATATTCTTTTTATACAACACTGATTCAGTTTACTATTGCTTTCTATCATATTTTTGCATCTATAGTTATGAAAGAAATTTCCTGAAAAATTTATTTATTGGAATGTCCTTTTAAGGTTGTGGTACTGAGATTATGCTGGATACATGAAACTGAGTGTTTCCCTTTTTCATTTCTCTGCAACATTTATTTGATGTTAGGGTTATTTCTTTCTTACACATTAAATGAAATTCACCAGTAAAGTCATCTGATCTGCACATTCTCTCCCACTCTAGAAAGTTAATTTAAGATTCAATTTCTTTAACAAATATAGGAGGACCATTGATGTTCTCTATTTCTTTTTTTATTTTATTTTACTTATTATTTTCAGAGAGAGGGAAAGGAGGGAGGCAAAGAGCAAGAGAGAGAGAGAAAGAGACATACACATATGGTTGCCTTTCACCTGCCTCCAACTTCTGACCTGGCTGGAGACCTGGCTTGCAACCTGGTTATGTGCCCTGGCTGGGAATCGAACCAGTGACCTTTGGGTTTGCAGGCCATTGCCTTATCCACTGTGCCACCAGCCAGGGCTTGATGTTTTCTATTTCTCATGTTTCTATTTTGATAGGAAGCATTTTTTAATGTGTCTATTATATTTAATTTTCAAGTTGCTGTAAACTTTTAAATACTATGCTCTTATCTTTCTAATGTCTGTAAAATATATAGCAATGTCACCTTACTTTTCTGATATTCATTACTTAGAACTTTGCTCTTCTTTTCTTAATTAATCCTTCAGGGTGTATAAGTTTTATTAGGTTTTTCAAACATCTTGGCTTTGCTGATTCTCTACATTTGTATTCTATTTCATTAAGATCAGTTCTTGCTCTTATTATTTCCTTCATAATACTTTCTTTGGGCGTATTTGTTATTCTTTTTAAAACTGTGCACCCTGGCTGGTGTGGCACACTGGATTGAGCACTGACTGGCCTGCAAACAGAAAGGTCATTGGTTCAATTCCCAGTCAGGGCACATGCCTGGGTTACGTACAGGTCCCCAGCTTGGGGCATGTGAGAGGCAACCAATCTATATGTCTCTCGCACATTGATGTTTCTCTCCTTCTCCTTCTCCTTCCCTTCCCCTCTCTTTAAAAGTAAATAAATGAATAATTTTTTAAAGAAACTTCTTAAGATATATGCTTAGGTTATTGAATTTTTTAAGAAAGATTTTAAAGAGAGGCAGAGAGGGAGTGAAACATCAGTGTATGGTTGCCTTTCACCTGCCTTCAGCTACAGACCTGGCTGGAGACCCGGCTTGCAACCTGGTTATGTGCCCTGGCTGGGACTCGAACCAGCGACCTTTGTGTTTGCAGGCTGGCACCTATCCACTGTGCCACCAGCTAGACCCTAGGTTATTGATTTTTTTTTTTTTTTTTTACTCCTTTTCTAAAATA
This sequence comes from Noctilio leporinus, assembly GCA_004026585.1. Classification (NCBI taxonomy): domain Eukaryota; kingdom Metazoa; phylum Chordata; class Mammalia; order Chiroptera; family Noctilionidae; genus Noctilio; species Noctilio leporinus. The sequence continues at coordinate 6,794 of PVIW01014320.1, read as the reverse complement.
TGCAGTTAAGCTATAAATTGTTCATTAGGCCTGAAATTTAAGTATTCCAGAGATTGGGCTATTTTGTATTTTTCTCATTTTCATTTAGTTCCAATTTTTCTCTAATTTCCATTGTCATTTATTTCATGACCCATTGGTTATTTAGAAATTATTGCTTCATTTCTAAACATTTGGAGATTTTTCTCTGGGTGTTTTTCTATTATTGAATTACAGCTTCATTCCATGTCATAGATAACAAACTACACGATTTCAGTCCTTTAAAATTTGTTGAAACTTGCTTTATGAACTAGCATACAGTACATTTTTTAATGCTTAATACTTGTTTAAAAGGACCTGATTATGGAGTTGTGAGGCGCAGTGTGATTTTAATTAGTAATGTTTTTAATTAGTAATTTTGTGGAAATCTTCTATATCCTTTCATTTTCTGTCTTTTTGTTCTATCAGTTGCTGAGAGAGGTGTATTTACCCATTGTGATTATAGACTTGTCTAGATATCCTAATAATTGTCAATTTTTGTTGTATGTCCATTAAGGCTCTGTCACTAAGTACATGTCAAATTAGATTTCCTATATCCTCTTGATGAATTGAGCTTTGATTTGCATGAAACATTCTTTCCCCCCTTTTTCTTTTTTAATTTAAAGATTTACTTATTCATTTTTTAGAGAGAAGAGAAGGGAGGGAGAAAGACAGGGTGAGAAATACCAATATGTGGTTGCCTCTGGCCCACAAGCCAGGCATGTGCCCTGACTGGGAATCGAACCTTGACCCCATGGTTCACAGGCCAGCATTCAATCCATTGATTTACATCAGCCAAGGCATGATTTGTATGAAATATTTTTTTATTAATGCTTTTTGCCTTCAATCTACTCTACAAATATAACTAACATAGCAACAACAGCATTATTTTAATGTTTAATACTTCTTCCTATCTTCTTAACTTCAACCATTGTCATATTTAATGTGTTTCTCTTATGGGAAGCATACAGTATTTTTTTAATCCAGTCTGACAATATCTATCTTTAAATTAGAGTACTTATCTGTTATTATTGTACTATTGGGTTTAAATATACCATATTACTACTTGGTTTCTATTATCTCATCTGTTTTACATTTCCTTTGCTCTTCTTGATATTTTTTAATGAATTATATATTTGTCAGTTAATTTTCCACATATTAGTTAGAGAGGACAGCATATATCCTCTACTTACTGAGTATATTTAAAAATACTTTAGCCATACTTTAACACTCAAGTATCCTAAGCTACTTGAACTCCATTCACCCCATCCAGCCTTACCTGATACTGCTATGTATCTTAATTCTATCAATCCTAAATCCTGAAAGATGTGGTGATTATCATGATGATAATGATTTTATGCAATCAATATCCATTTGGTTTCTCCATATATTTACTCTCAGGCTTCTTAATTCTTTCTGCCCCTCTGAGCTTTCAACTAGGATCACCCTTTAATATTTCCTGTACAGCAGCTCTTCTGATGACTCATTCTGGCTTTGTTGGCTTGAAAATATTCTCACTTAGGCAGCTTAACAAGCATTCTTTTTGATTACTGAGTATAGACTTTTAGGATAGAATTTACATTCTTTCAGAAAGATGGAAGATAACATTTTATTGTCTTCTGGCTGCTGTGGTTTCATTTTAAAAGCCATCTGTCAGTATAATTGTGCTCGTTTCACAATATAATATGTGTGTCTCTTGGGCTACTTGAAAGATTTCCTCATTCTTTAAATGTCCAGCAGGAGAGGGTGTTGTTGTTATTGTTGTTGTTGTTATTAACTATGTAGGTATGGTTTTCTTTCCTATATCTGCTCAGAGTTTATAATATATTTTGATCCTCTATCTTGATAACTTTTATCATTTTTAAAAATATCATTATTTTAAAATCTCCTAAATACTGTAATTCACATCCAAGCTGAGTGTCTTTTTTGCTTTTTTTATTATTTATTTATTTACTTTAAAGTGAATGTAAGTCTTAATAACTGTCACAATCTTGATAGCATTCTGATACCCACACACATGCATACAAACACAACACACACCAGCTTTCTAGTTGTTGTAAAACAACATTGTGAGCCAATGGACACAAAGTGGTCTTTTAAAACTGAATCCTATTAGATCATCTAGTGACTTCTCATCACACCTAGAATAAAATCACCTACGTTACCCTGTTTAGAAGATGTTCATTATCTGACTTTTAACTTACCTCACTCCTGATTTGGCCAAATGTTCTGGGTTGGTCTTTTTTCTATTTTGCAAACATGAAAAAGTCAGAAAGTTCATTTCTGACTTTTAACTTACCTCACTCCTGATTTGGCCAAATGTTCTGGGTTGGTCTTTTTTCTATTTTGCAAACATGAAAAGCTGGTTCCCATGTTAGAAACGTTGCACAATTCCTTTTACCCCAAATACTTCAATTAATCAATAAGGCTAGTTCCTTCTTGGTTTTCCATTAATATTTCATTAATTATTTTTAAAGAGAAAGACAGAGAGGGAGGAAGAAAGGGAGAGAAACATCAATGTATGATTGCCTTTTACTTGCCTTCAGCTATGGACCTGGCTGGAGACCTGGCTTGCAATCTGGTTATGTGCCCTGACTGGGAATCAAACCAGTGACCTTAGGGTTCACAGGCTGGCACCTATCCATTGAACCACCAGTCAGGGCTTTTGGTTTTCCATTTTAAACAAAAATGTCTCCTTTGCTACAAAACCTCTGATTGGTCTAAAATACCTTCAAAACTCATTTAGCAGCATTATTACTTTAATTGTATATGCATATATATATAATTAAATGAGTACATTATGCATATGCACATCTCAATATCTAACTGTTTCACTCATTTGTGCGTATACTGTCTTCATAAGAACAGGCACTTCATCTATCTTGTTCACTACTGAAATCCTACAGCTTAAAGAGTGTCTAGCCCCTTAATAGATGTCCAGTATTTGTTAAATAAATTAAAGCATAGTTGAATGAGTGTAGATCTCAAGGGAAAGGACTAGATGCTATCTGAAAAGCCACCAGGTAGATTCTATCTAAAGTCAAGGTATCCCCAATAGCATTGCCTCGGAAAGGTGAGTAGAGATTTTAGAAAGAAAAGGAAAGGGAAAAGGAAATGGAAGGGGGAAGGGAAAGGAAAGGAAAGAAAAAAGAGAAAAGAATGTCAAGGACACAGCCATGGGGATTTCCAATCTTTTGAAACTGAGCAGTAGATAAGAGGATAGCAAAGAATGCTTAACAAGAGTAGCAACATGAAAAATGAATATCAGGAGAATGTGGTGTCATGAGATCCAAGAAACAAGATTCCATGCAAGAAGGAATAGTTATTTTACACTACCAACAGATTAAGCAAGATAAGGAGGAGGAACTGACCACTGTATTCAGCAACTTGGGGAATATCAGTTATTTGATAAAAATCAGTTTCAAAAAGTTTTAAAGACAGAAAATCGAGGGTTGGACAAACAAGGAAAAGGTGGATGGTAAACATTTTAAGAGCTAAAACACAGAACATTCTTTACAAGTATTATGATTAATAGTAAGTTTATATGTAATCTAGAGCTTTCTTATTTTATATTTTCTCTTTATCCTGTCCTGTCTGTGCTTGCTATTTCCTTTTTTTCTGCCTTCTGCTGCCTTGATGAAGTTTTATCCCCTTTTTCCTCTGTAATAGTTTAGAAGTTATACATTTTATTCTGTTAATGATTACTCATTAACTTATCAAAATATGTTTCACCATCTTGAAGATTAATCAATATCTATTTCCTCTGAACAAACAATCCAAATTCCATAAATGCTTTAGCTATCACTACTAGTCATGTGTTTCATATTATTAGTTCCTACAGTATTCTAGTTTGGTCTGGTTTTAAAACTTCTAAAGTAGTCATTATAATGTTTTTATACAACAAATGTTTACATTTATTAAGATACTTAGTAAATTTTTATCACTAATTGGACCAGACTAATTGGATAAGTTGAACATTCCTTGCATGCTATTCCTTAAGTGACCGAATAAAAGCCAGGCAACAACAAAAAAAAATTATACAGTAGAAAAAAGCAATTCCAGCTATCCTAGCCAATTAAAACTACAGCAATCAGCCTTGGCCAGGGTGGCTCTGTTGGTTAGAGCATCATCCCATACACTGAAAGGCAGTGGGTTTGATTCTAAGTCAGGGCACATTATCCCTGGTCCGGGTGCATACAGGAGGCAACAGATGCATGTTTCTCTCATATCAATGTTTCTCTCTCCCTCCCTTTCTCTCCCACCTTCCTCTTTCTCTAAAGTCAATAAATGTATCCATCCTTAGGCAAGAGGAAAGAAAGAAAAAATTATGGCAACCATTGTGAATTTTTGGGAAAAAAAGTAAATTGAATGAATGTTTGGTAAGAGTCTCACTAGTTTGGTTTTCTCAAAACTGTATCTCAACAAACTGATCACTTGAAAATCTGCTTTTAGAGAACTGATTTTTTCAGCATATTCGTATAGGCAAATGTTCTGCTTGTGACCAGTGGACTTTTCTACTATCCTGCTGTAGGCAAATGAGAGATCAGTAAGAAGGACAGTCTTATCTAGAGTATACTGACATCTATGAGACTCCAAATCCTGTTGTGAATGGATCATAACCAAAATATTGGGAGTTCTTGCAATTCAGTCAAACTCTGTGTTGATTTTCACTCTGTAAAGGGTAAAGAGAAGTTTTTATTGCCAAATTACAATTAAAAAGATGAGCTACTTAGAATTATGTTTAAAATATGAATTCACAATAATAATTGATATGACTTAAAAATAATACAAGAAAAATGCATTTTTATTTCTTCTTTCTAGGTTCACCTATATTTCCAAAAGATGTCTACTCTTCTGGAAAACATCATTGCCATTATTGACCTATTCCAACAATATTCAAAGGCAGATAAAGATGCTGGCACATTGAGCAAAGAAGAGCTGAAGGAACTTCTGGAAAAGGAGTTTCACCCAATTCTGAAGGTAAAGATGTTTGCCTTGAGAGTATAGCACTTTAGTACACATTAATAATATCAAAAAGGATTATTGTGAATTTCCATGAACTATATCATTGCAAATTTACATATCCTTAACATTATTTAGAAACACAAATAAATGATTTTCCCTTTATAACTTTTTAAAATATTTTATTTACTATTTTTATGGAGAGAGGTAGGGAGAGAGGCAGAGAGGGAGAGAGACATCAATGCATGGTTGCCTTTCACCTGCCTCTAGCTACAGACCTGGCTGGAGACCTGGCTTGCAACCTGGTTATGTGCCCTGGCTGGGAATCAAACCAGTGACCTTTGGGTTTGCAGGCTGGTATCTTATCCACTGTGCCACCAGGCAGGGACTGTAACTTTATAATTACTATACACACATATGCGAAGAGAGTGCATGCACACACACATACCACACACCCCTTTTGTAAAGGCTAATAATATAAATATTTACTGACAAATAAATAAATGTGAATTAGACCTGCATAATATTCATCCAAAATCATGGATATTAGCACAGTATATTTAAAAGATAGTTCAGTTATGAAATTTATAATATATTGATATTTGAAGTAGAAAAAAGAGGAAAGTGGCAATAAATGATTTCCGTGCCAACACACAGGTTTAACATTTCTTTATTTTACACTATTTATTATCTTTGATTTCATCTAGATTGCAATGAGCTAAAATATTTGAAAGAAAAATATAAGATTTTGTTCCCATTTTAGTAGGAAAAATTTACATTCCCTATGTGACTACTTTTTTAAAGAGAAGGGACTAGAGGGAGAAACAGAGAAAAAGAAACGTCAATATGCAAAAGAAACATTAATTGATTACCTCTCACAAGCTACCAACAGGGGACCTGGCCTGCACACCAGACAGGTCCTCTCTGGGACCTGAACCAGCTCATTTAAGTTCACAGACCCCTGCTCAATTCACTATGCACCACAAACTAGGGACCTATGTTGACTTTGAATTATTTAACTGAACACATGATTCTACCTAATAATTCCTCTCACCAAATATCCCCTGTACAGAACCCAGATGACCCAGACATTGCTGATGTCTTCATGGATATCCTTGACAAAGACCACAACCAGAAATTAGACTTTGCAGAATTTTTTCTTATGGTGTTCAAGGTCGCAAAAGCATACTATGAGTCTAAAGTAAAACACAATTTGAAAAAGTCACAACAAAAGAAGAATGAGAAAAAACACAATAAGAAACATATAGAACATAATGAAAAAGAACAAAACAAAGGAGAAAATGAGGAACACAATGAACGGAAAAAATCCTCTCACTCAAAGAGGGTCGAAAAGGAAAGAAAAGATAGATCCAAGAGCCCAATACAAAAGAAAGAGAAGAGACACAGGAGTTCCGGAAGACAAAATGAAAAAGGTGATACATATACTGATGAAAATATAAACAAATATGAAACACACAATGCTAACTCAAGTAAAAAACAGAAAGGAACCTCAACTTCCAATAATGAAGAAGAGACAGGAAAAATGTCACATGTTAGCTCAATCAAAAGATTAACATCAGATATACCACTTCCTGGACACAATGGCTCACCCCGTGGACAGTCGGGGGCAAGCTCCAGACAAAGACCAGATTCCCGGCAGGAGCACTCACCAGACAGCTCCAGACACTCAGCCACTGAACACGGGCCATCAGCTTCCAGATCCAGGACAACCAGAAACCAGGTACCTACTAGTAGCCAGGCCAGTGACAGTGAGGGAGTGTCTGAGGATTCCGGTAGACCCTCTGCCTCAACCCATG
>PVIW01014319.1:0-23907 GCA_004026585.1 Noctilio leporinus | reverse complement strand
AGAAAGAAGGAACTTGTACCCTTTGCAACAACATGGATGGAAGTGGAGAGTATTATGCTTAGTGAAATAAGCCAGTCAGTGAAGGACAAATATCATATGATCTCACCCATTACGGGACAATAATGAGCAAAACTAACAACAAGCAAAACAGAACCAAGTATATGAATACAAGGAATAGGCCTTCAGTGGTCAGGGGGAAAGGGGTTGGGAGGTGGGGGGAAGGGGGAGGCAGAGGCAAGAAAGGGGAGCAGCTTAGACAAGAACCTAGTATAAAGGAACCATGTACATGGACAACAGGTGGGATTGACTTTGGGGGGAAAGGGTGGGTGGGGAGGGGGACAGAGGGGAGCAAAAAGGGGATGGATGTAATTCAACAACAATAAAATTAAAAAAAAAAAAAAAAAAAAAAAAGGAAATTAGCATTGTATTTTCTGAGAAGAAAGAAAACTTCCAGACAGCTCTGTTAGCTAAAACTGTGGTTCTCTCCTAAGAAAGATGTGAATAAAAGTTTCACATCACTCTGGCTATACAAAACTTTTAATACCCTTCATTAAGACAGGTAACTGTGGAAGAGTATCAAGATGGTGGCAGAGTATAGTGGGCAGCGCTGAGGACTTTCTCAAGTGCCAGAGGAACTGGAGGTAGAGTAAGGTACATGGGACAGGTACAAGTCCCTGAGAATTAGAGTAATAAGTGATTAGATTCCACGGTGCATGGCCCAGAGACTGCATAAACCTGGGGGTGAGTTGGTGAGACAGTTCCAGAGTTGGCCAAGCCAGCAGGCCTAAATCATCTGAACAGCCATAGGGTGGCTCTTCCCAGGGAGGCGGCTCTGACTAAAGACAGCTTCAGGCCACTCATTCAATGGATATTTGAGCAGCAAATAGTGTGGACAATAAGCACAAACTCAGGAGGACTGAGGAGTTAAGCTCCTGCAGGGGAGGGACTGCATGAGAGCTGTGCTTATAGCTGAGGGGGAAGGAACGAGGCTGCCAGAACCAGTGGTGGGGAAAGAGAGTCTCCTCAGGAGGTATCAGGTGAAAACAAACTAGTGCACAGGCATCAGCAGCTTGACACAGAACTGCGCTACCATGCCACCCGAGGAAAGGGCAGCTTGAACCCATTAGGAAAGGAAGCCCCCTCCCATGCAGCATCCTGCCCATGCCTGCAATGCAGAACCTGAATGAGAGGAAAGCCTACCACCAGCACAACCAGAGACATGCTGCTGACAGCAGAGCCCTCCTCATGGAGCAAGTGAGGAGGAAAAACCATCACCTGCACAGCTAGCTGGCCTGCCCTAGGCTTCTCATGGCAATGGCGCTCAAAGGGTGGGCCCCAAGGAACTGGCAGTGTAGAAACCCAACTATGCTACCGGAGGCTTAGCCTACCAGGGGTATGGCATTCTGAAACAGCCCTGACTGTAACAAACTTCAAAGTGCTAGGCCCTGTCCCTCCAAGGTACTTAAGCCTGACTGTAGACTAAAGAGTCTTGATCAAGAAAAAGAGGCAGGCTCAGAAAAGAGATCTCTGTTAACCTCAAGCTCCTGAGTCACACTGATATCTACATGAATTAATCCCCAACAAGCATCTCAGTAACAAATAGTATAGGAGACATGGTAGAAGGAGTGTTTCTAAATCAGCCAGCTGATGAGAAAAACTCAAGAAAGAGCAGCACATAAACCAAGTAAAAAATACAACCAGACAGCCAAATTAATGACACAAAAGGCATCCCTAGAGCAGCAAGTTGGGGAAATCTAGGAGACTGAACCACTGAATCCCATAAAACTACCACAAAAGGGCATTCCATGAAGGCAGGGAGTCATAGCAGATTAAGCCAAGAAACAAAAATAAGCAAGAACAGACACCCAAAATGGGGGTGGGGGGCAGTCCATCACAAAAAGGAAAGGAAGAATCCCCAGAAAGTCTGCTAAGAGAAATAGAAAAAAGCAAACTACCAGACATGGAATTCAAAGCAATGGTTATAAGAAAGCTCAATGAGCTAAAAGAAAAATACAAAGAACTCCAGGACAACTATAAGGAACTTACTGAAAGTTATACCAGCATTAAAAAGGACATAGAAGCCATCCATAAGGAATAAGAGGTAATGAACAATACAATTTCTGAACTGAAGGACACAATAGAATGAATATAAGAAGGTTAGAGGAAGCAGAGTACCAGATCAGTGAATCGGAGGACAACATGGAAAAAAAAAAAAAAAAAAACAGATAATGCAAAAAAATGAAAAAAAGACTGAAAAACAATGAAGAGGTTTTAAGAGAGCTGCAGAATAACATGAAACACAATAATATCCATATCATAGGGATACCAGAAGGAGAAGAGAAACAAAGGATAGAAAACCTGTTTGAAAAAGTAATGACAGAAAACTTCCCTAACTTGATGCACAAAAATGTCACTCAAGTTCAGGAAGCACAGTGGGTCCCAACGAAGATGAATTCACACAGGCCCACCTCAAGCCACATCATAATTAAAATGGCAAATTTCAGAGACAAAGAGAGAATTCTAAAGGTAGCAAGAGAGAAATAGTTAATAACATACAAGGGGGCTCCCATAAGGTTATCAGCTGATTTCTCAACAGAAACAATACAAGCCAGAAGAGAATGGCAAAAATAAACCCCAAGCCAGAAGAGAATGGGTTTAAAAAAAAAAAAAAAAAGAAAAGAAAAGAAAAACAAAGGCCTGCAATCAAGAATACTCTACCCAGCAAGGCACTCACTCAAAATGGAAGGTGAAATAAGTAGTTTCCCAGACAAAAGAAGGCTAAAAGAATACACCTCCATCAAACCAACATTGCAAGAAATATTAAGGCCCTGCTTTAAAAAGATGAAGAAACAGATCAATGATGACTTTCTAAAAAAAAATATGAAGAAACAGAGAGTGACAGAGAGGTACACAGGAACAAAGGGGGGAAATAACAATGAAGAAGTACCTGTCAGTAATAACCTTAAATGAAAATGGATTAAATGCACCAATAAAATGACGTAGGATAGCTGAATGAGTTTCTACAAGAAACTCACCTCAGAACAAAAAATTGACACAGACTGAAAGTGAAGGGATGGAAAAATGTATTTCAAGCAAATAGACATGAAAGAAAGGCTGGGGTAGCAATACTTATATCAGACAAAACAGATTTTACACTGAAGGAAATAAAAACAGACAAAGAAGGACATCTCACTATACTTAAGGGAACAATCCATCAAAAAGGTATAAACCCTTGTGAACATGTATGCACCCAACATTGGTGCACCCAAATGTATAAGGAAAGTCTTAGAGGACTTCAAGAAGGGTATAGACAGCAACACACTAATAGTAGGAGATTTAAATACCCTATTATCAATAATGGACAGATCTTCCAAGCAAAAAAACACCAAGAGTAGTTATAGCATTGAACAACATTCTAGATAAATTTAACTGACATATACAGAACTTTTCACACACACAAAAAAGCAAAATACACATTCTTTTCAAATGCACATAGAACAGTCTCAAAGATACGCCACATGGTAGGACACAAGATAAGTCTCCACAAATTTAAGATAACTGAAATTATACCAAGCATCTTCTCAGATCACAATGGCTTGAAATTAGAAGCCAACCTCAAGGGAAAAACCCAAAAACATTCTAATTTATGGAGACTGAATAACATTTTATTAAGTAATGAATGGGTTAACAATGAGATCAAAGAAGAAATAAAAAAGTTTTGGAATGTTTTGAAAGATGGTGAAACAGTAGAGACCTAGAAAAATAGCAACAGAGTAGAGGGGCAGTGCCGATGGCATTCTCAAGTGCCAGAGCAGCTGGAGGATAGGATAGGGAGCACGAGACATCTGGGAATTGGAGCGGTAAGCATCTGGACTCAGGGTGCACAGCCCAGAGGCTGCAGAGACCCACAGGAGAGCAAGTGACAGTTCAGAATGCACTGGCAGGTGGGCCAAGGTCAAATCTAGGCAGTGGCAGCTCTGCCCAGAGGGGTGGCTCTGACTGAAGATAGCTTCAGGCTCCCCTGTGAATAGAAATCTGAGGAGTGAAGTGTGGACAGTGAAGGCAAATGCTGGAGGGAAGGAGGAATTGAACTCCTTCAGGGGAAAGACTGTGTGAGAGCCTTTCTCCAGAAGCTGAGAGAGAGGAAGTGCCTGCTGGAGCCAGAGGTAAAGGAGGAAGGACCCACAGGGAGGCAGGAGCAGGGGAGCGTGGAAGTGCAACTGCTGGAGTTGGGGGCGAGAGGGCCAAAAATTGTGCCCCTGCAGCACCCAGGGAGAATGTAGCTTGGAACCCCAGCAAGAAGGGAGGCCTAACCATGCGCATCCACACCAGCACACAGGCTCCCACAAAAACTCAAAACTGCTCACCACGAACTTGTTGCTAGTGCAACTGATGTGCAAATTGCAGGCAACAAAAACCTCCTTGAAGAGCTGGAGGGGAAGGGGTAGCCTTCACTGGCAGACTGCACTGTGGGCCCCCTGGGAAGCCAGGCACTCATTACAGAGGAGGTGGTGAAAACCTTCTCAAGAGCTGGACTGTGTGGAGGGCTAGCCATCTTCGGCAGGTGACCCTGCGGGGCGCCCTGGGAGCCACACGCTCTTTGCAAACAGGGGCTACCTCCACGAACAGCTAGAAGGGGAGGGCTAGCCAAAACAGGGGCAAACGAAGTTGCAGGCCATCCAAACCCTTTGGAGCCAGGTGCTCATCACAGGCAAAAACCTCCTCCTGGAGGTAGAGCAGGGGGAGTAGCCATCGATACCATATAAGCATCCTGCAGGTCTTCTCACAGAACCAGTGACAGAAGGAAGGGCTCCCAAAAGCCCGAAGTGCACAAACCCAGCTAGGCTACTAGAGGCTCAGGCTACCAGGGGGCTGGCACTCAGAATCAGCCCTGACTGTGACAGCCATAGGACCTACCATTCCAAGATGACACGGCCTGACTATAGACTGCAGACTTAATCAAGAAAAAGAGGCAGACTCAGGAAATGGATCACTGCAAATCTCAAGCACCTGAGTTACACCCACAGCTACATGAACTGTTAATCCCTAATGAGTATCTCAAAAACAATATATGAGACAGGATAAAAGGAGTGTCTCTCAATCAGCCAACTGGAGGGAAAGCAGCAACACATACAACAAATCCAAAATACAACCAGACAGCTCAAGTGAATGACATAAAGGCCACCACAAGAGCAACAAGTGGAGGAAATCTAGGAGACTGCAACACTGAACTCCATAAATCTCCTAACACAGAAGGATGCTCCACGAAGGCAAGGAATCAAAGCAGATTAATCAGAGACAGAAACAAACAACAACAGCCATGCAAAATGGGGAGAAAACGAATCAGTCCATCACACACACACAAAAAAGGGAGAATCCCTAGAAAGATCTCTAAATGAAACAGAGGCAAACAAACTATCAGATATGGAATTCAAAAGAATGATGTTAGAGAAGCTCAAAGAGCTCAGCCAGCTCAAAGAAAACTATAAACAACTCAAGGAGAACTACGAAGAACTCCAGGGAAGTTACAAGGAACTTACACATAACTCCACCAGCATTAAAAAGGACTTACAAACTATCAGTAAGAGCCAGGAAGGAAATGAAGAATACAATTTCTGAACTGAAGAATACAGTAGAAGGAATCAACAGTAGGCTACAGGAAGCAGAGGATGGTATCAGCGAGCTGGAAGACAATCAAGAAAAATATTTCAAGACAGTGCAAGAGAATGAAAAAAGGCTGAACAAAAATGAAGAGGATTTAAGAGAGCTTCAGGACAACATGAAATGCAATAATATCCTTATCATAGAGATACCAGAAGGAGAAGAGAAACAAGGAATGGAAAACCTGTTCAAAAAAGTAATGATAGAAAATTTCCCTAACATGATGAGTGAAAACATTACTCAAGTACAGAAAACACAGAGGGTCCCAATGAGGATGAATCCAAATGGACCCACTTCAAGACACATTATAACTAAAATGGCAAATTTCAAAGACAAAGAGAGACTCCAAAAGCATCCAGAGAGAAACAGCAAATAACATATAAGAAGGCTCCAATAAGGCTATCAAATGATTATTCAACAGAAACAATTCAAGCCAGAAGGGAATGGCAAAAAATATTCCAAGTAATGGGAAACAAAGGCCTGGAACCAAGAACACTCTACCCAGCAAGGTTCTCATTCAAAATGAAAGGAGAAAGAAGGAGTTTCCCAAACAAAGAAAACTAAAAAATACATCTCTACCAAACCTGTATTGCAATAAATGCTAAAGGGTCGGCTTTAAAAAGAAAAAATAAAGAAAAAGAGAGAGACAGAGAAGAACACAGGTACAATGTGGGAAAATGGCAATAAATAAGTATCAATCAATAATAACCTTAAATGTAAATGGATTAACTGTGCCAGTCAAAAGACAGAGGATAGTCGAATGGATAAGAAAACATGATTCACATTTTTGCTGTCTTCAAGAGACCCACCTCAGAACAAAAGATCAACACTGATTGAGAGTGAAGGGATGGAAAAATATATATCAAGCAAATGAATATGAGAAAAAGGCTGGAGTAGCAATACTTATTTCAGACAAAATCAGTTTTATAATGAAGGCCATTAAAAGAGATAAAAAAGGACATTTCATAATATGTAAGGGAACAATACATCAAGAAGAAATAACTCTGGTAAACTACATGCACCCAACGTAGGAGCTCCGAAATATATAAGGAAAATCTTGGAGGACTTCAAGAAGGATATAGACAGCAACATGCTCATAGTAGGGGATTTTAATACCCCACTATCAACAATGGACAGATCTCCCAAACAAAATAATCAGCAAGAATGTTGTGGCATTGAACAACACTCTAGGTGAAATGGACCTGTTATATACAGAACCTTTTAGCCAAAAGAAGCAAAATACACATTCTTTTCAATGCACATGGAACATTCTCTAAGATGGACCACATGGTATGTCACAAGACAAGCCTCCACAAATACAGGAAAATTGAAATCATACCAAGCAACTACTCAGATTACAATAGATTGAAACTAGAAACCAATCTCAAGGGAAAAAACCAAAAACACTCTAACTCGTGGAGACTTAATAACATGCTTTTAAGTAATGAATGGGTTAACAATGAGATCAAAGATGAAATCTAAAAATTTCTGGAAACAAATGACAATGAATACAGAACTGTCAAAACCTATGGGACATAGCAAAGGCAGTCCTCAGAGGGAAATTCATAGCAATACAGGTCTACCTAAAAAGGTCACAAGAAGCTTATGCAAACAACTTAACCATAAAGCTGCAAGAATTAGATGAGCAACAACAAACAAAGCCCAGAGCAAGAAGAAAGAAGGAAATCATGAAGATCAGAGCAGAATTAAATACCTTAGAGACTTAACCTACAATTTGAAGAATCAACAAATCCAGGATCTGGTTCTTTGAAAAAATAGACAAAATTAACAAGCCTTTAACCAGACTCATCAAGAAAAACAGAGGACCCAAATAAACAGAATCAGAAGTGACAAGGAGAAATCACAACTGATACTTCAGAAATACAAAGGATTGTAAGAAATTACTACAAACAATTATATGACAAGAAATATGACAACTTGGGTGAAATGGACAAATTTCTGAAAATGAATAATCTACCATACTGAATCCAGAAGAAGCAGAAATCCTGAATAGGCCAATAACAACTAGTGAAATTGAAGAAGTAATCCAAAATCTCCCAAAGCACAAGAGCCCCAGACCAGATGGATACACAGGTGAATACCGCAAAACATTTGGAGAAGAACTAACTCCATCCTTCTTGACCTATACCAAAAAATCCAACAAGAGGGAAGACTCCCAAACTCTTTCTATGAGGCCAATATTATTCTAATCCCAAATCCACATCAAGACAGAACTAGGAAAGAAAACTACAAGCCAATATCTCTGATGAACATAGATGCTAAGATTTTCAACAAAATATTGGCCAACCAGATCTAGCAGTACATTAAACAGATCATATACCATGTTCAAGTGGGTTTCATTCCAAGGATGCAAGGATGGTACCACATTTGCAAATCAATAAATGTAATACACCACATCAACAAGATGAAAGACAAAAACCATATGATCATATCAATAGATGCTGAAAAAGCATTTGATAAAGTACAGCAACCATTTATGATAAAACAAACAAACAAACAAGCAAAAAAAACCCTCAGCAAAATGGGAATAGAGGGAGCATACCTCAACATCATAAAGGCCATATATGAGAAACATGAATCCAACATCATACTCAAAGGGCAAAAACTAACAGCTTTACCCCTCAGATCAGGAACAAGACAAGGCTGTCCCCTTCTCCACTTCTGTTCAACATCGTTTTGGAAGTTCTAGCCATAGCTATTAGAGAAGAAAAAGGAATAAAAATATTCAAATTGGAAAGGAGGAAGTCAAACTGTCATTATTTGCAGATGATATGATAGTGTACATACAAAACCTGATAGGCTCCACCAAAAAACTTACTTGACCTGATAAGTAAATTTAGCAAACTAGCTGGGTATAAAGTCAATATCCAGAAATCAAAAGCATTTTTGTATACCAATAATGAAACATCAGAAATAGAAGAGAGAAAACAAATGCCATTTACCATAGCAACAAGAAAAAGAAAGAAACTAGGAATAACTTTAATCAAGGAGGTAAAGACCTGTACTCAGAAAAATAGAGAACATTGAAGAATAAAATTAAAGAAGATACAAATAAATGGAAGCATATACCATTTTCATGGATGGGAAGAATTAACATCATTAAAATGTCCATACTACCCAAAGCAATCTATATATTCAATGCAATCCCAATTAAAATACCAATGACAGACTTGACAGAAATAGAAAAAAATGCTTCAAAAATCTATATGGAGCAGAAAATGCTCACAAATAGCCATTGCAATCTTGAGAAAGAAGAGCAAGGTAGGAGGAATCACAATACCAGACATCAAACTATACAACAAGACTACTGTCATCAAAACAGTGTGGTACTGGCATAAAATTAGACATACAGACCAATGGAACAGAACAGAGAGCCCAGAAATTAACCCAGGACTGTATGATCAATTAATATTTGACAAAGGGGGAAGGAGCATCAAATGGAATAAAAACAGTCTCTTCAACAAATGGTGTTGGGAGAACTGGATTGTGAAATGCAAAAACACAAAATTAGACCACCAACTTACACCATACACCAGAATAAATTCAAGATGGATAGAGGACTTAAACATAAGCATTGCCACCATAAAGGTCCTGGAGAAACATGTTTACTGATACTTCACCAAGGGCAAAGGAAATAAAAGAACAAATCAACAAATGGGACTATTTCAAATTGAAAAGTTTCTATTGAGCTAAAGAAAACACCAGAAAAATTCAAAGGGAACCAACTGTATGGGAAAACATACTTTCCAATGATACTTCAGACAAGGGCTTGAATTCCAAAATATATAAAAAACTAATGAGACTCAACACCAGGGAGACAGACAGCCCAATTAAAAAATGGGCAAAGGACCTGAAAAGACAACTCACTGAGGAAGACATACCAAGAGCCCAAAGACATATGAAAGAATGCTCAACATCACCAGCCATCAGAGAGATGCAAATTAAAACCACATTAAGATACCACTTCACTTTTGTCAGAATGGCAATCATCAATAAATCAATAAATAAGTGTTGGCAAGGATGTGGGGAAAAGGGAACCCTGGTGCACTGTTGGTGGGAATGTAGGCTAGTGCAGCCACTATGGAAAAGTGTGGAGTTTCCTTAAAAAACTAACAATGGAACTATCTTTTTATCCAACAATTCCATTACTAGGACTATACCCAAAAAACCCTGAAACACCAATTTAGAAGAACCTATATACCCCTATGTTCATTGTACCGCTTTTTACAATAGCCAAGTACTGGAAACAGCCTAAGTGCCCATCAGTGCATGATTGCATCAAAAATCTTTGGTACATTTACTCAATGGAATGCTACACAGCAGAAAGAAGGAACTCCTAACCTTTGCAACAACATGGATGGAACTAGAAAGTATTATGCTTAGTGAAATAAGCCAGTCAGTGAAAGACAAATACCATATGATCTCACTCATTACAGGACAATAATGAACAAAACAAACAAATAAGCAAAACAGAACCAGATACATGAATACAATGAATATATCTCCAGTGGGCAGAGTGGAGGGGGGAGGCGGAAGGGAAGAGGAGGAGGCAAAGAAGGGTAGCAGTTTAGTCAAGGAACTAGTATGGAAGAACGATGGACATGGACAAGTGGGATTGACTTTGGTGGGTAGTGGGTGGGTTGGTAAGGGGACTGAGGGAAGGATAAAGGGGATAGATATAATAAAACAAGAATAAAATAAAATTAAAAAAAGTTTCTGGAAACAAATGAATATGAATACACAACAGCCCAAAACCTATGAGAAGGCAGTTCTCAGAGGGAAGTTCACAGCAATACAGGCCTACCAAAAAAAGTGAGAAAAAACTCATACAAACAACCTAACCATAAAACTGTAAGAACTGGAAAAGCTTCAAAAAACAAAGACCAGATCAAGTAGAAGGAAGGGAATTATCAAGATCAGAAAAGAACTAAAAGACAGAGACTAAAGGCACAATTCAAAGGATCAATAAATCCAGAAGCAGGTTCTTTGAAAAAAAAAAAAAATTGATAAGCCTTTAACTAGACTCATCAAGAAAAGAAGATGACCCAAATTTAAAAAATCAGAAACAACAGAGTAGTCAGTCACAACTGATACCTCAGAATTGTAAGAAATTACTACATACAACTATATGACAAAAAAATTGACAACCTGGGTGAAATGGACACATTTCTGGAAGTACATAATCTACTAAAACTGAATCATGAAAAAGCAGAAAGCCTGAATAGACCAAAAACAACTCGTAATCGAAACAGTAATCAAAACACTCCCAGCAACAAGAGCCCTGGAGCAGATGACTACACAGGTTAATTTTACCAAACATTTAGGGAACAACTAACTCCCATCCTTCTCAACCTACTCCAAAAATTTCAAGAAGATGGAAGCAACCCAAACTCTTTTTATGAGGCCAATATTATTCTCATCCCCAAACCAGGTCAAGACAGAACAAAGAAAGAAAACTACAGGCCAATATCTCCGATGAACATAGATGTGAAAATTCTCAACAAAATATTGGGAAACTGGGTTGTTTAGCAAAAACATCATACACCATGAGCAAATGAGATTCATCACAGGGATGGTACAATATTTGCAAATCAATAAATATAATACACCACATAAACAAACTGAAAGACAAAAACCATATGAACATATCAATAGATGCCAAAAAAGCATCTGATAAAGTACAGCACCATTTTATGATAAAAACACTCAGCAAGATGGGAATAGAGGGAGCATACCTCAACATAATAAAGGCCATATACTAGAAACCTGCAGCTAACATCATACTCAATGGGCAAAAACTTAAAGCCTTTCCCTTAAAATCAGGAATAAGGCAAGGGTGTTCACTCTCCACTTCTATTTAACATAGTTTTTGAAGTTCTAGCCACAGCAATCAGATAAGAAAAAGGAATCAAAGACATTCAAATTGGAAAGAAGTAAAATTGTCATTATTTGCAGATGACATGATAGCATACATAGAAAACCCTGTAGACTCCACCAAAGAACTACTCAACCTAAAAAGTGAATTTGGCAAAATAGCTGGATACAAAGTCAATATTCAGAAATCAAAGGCATTTTTATGCACAAACAATGAAATATCAGAGAAAGAAAATAGAAAACAAATCCCATTCACTACTGCAACAAGAAAAACAAAGTACCTAGGAATAAATTTAACCAAGCAGATAAAAGGCCTGTACTTGGAAAACTAGAGAACACTGAAGAAAGAAATTAAGGGAGATACAAATAAATAGAAACAAGGATGGGAAGAATTAACATCATAAAAATGTCCATACTATCCAAAGCCATCTATAGATCCCATGCAATCCCTATTAAAATACCAAAGTCAGCTCTGGTTGGTGGCTCAGTGGATAGGCACCAGCCTTTGAAATGAGGTGTCACTGGCTCAATTCCCAGACAGAGCACATAACCAGGTTGTAAGCCAGGTCTCCAGCCAGATCTCTAGCTGGAGGCAGGTGAAAGGCAACCATACACTGATGCTTCCCTCTCTTTCTTCCTCCTTCCCTGCCCTTCTCTCTAAAAATAATGAATAAAATCCTTACCCTGGCTGGAGTCATGGTGGATGTCACGGTGCTGGTCTGTGAACCCAAAAGTTGCTGGTTCAATTCCTAGTCAGCGAACATAACCAGGTTGCAAGCCAGGTCTCCAGCTAGGACCACACATTGATGTCTCTCTCTCTCTCTACTTCTCTCCCTTCCCTCCTCTCTAAATATAATAAAATATTTTTAAAAAATGAATAAAATCTCTAAAAAATACCAAAGTCACATTTCACAGACTTAGAACAAATACTTAAAAAATTTATATGGAGTCAAAAACAACCCCAAATAGCTATAGCAGTCTTGAAAATGAAGAACGAAGTAGGAGGACTCACAATACCAGATATCAAACTATAATATAAACCCATAGTAATTAAAACAGTCTGGTACTGGCACAAGAACAAACAGATCAATGGAACAAAATAGAGAGCCCAGAAATAAACCCAGGGCTTTATGGGCAACTAATATTTGACAAAGGGGGAACAAATATAAAATGGAGTGCAAATAGTCTCTTCAACAAGTGGTGTTGGGAGAACAAGACAGGCACCTGCAAAAAAAAAAAAAAAAAAAAAAAAATGAAACTAGACCATCAACTTATACCATACACCAGAATAAACTCAAGAAGGATAAAAGACTTAAACCTAAGCAGTGCCACCAAAAGAGACCTAGAAAAAACATAGGCAAAAAATTTGTAGATATCCCACACAGCAATATTTTCATGGATATCTCTCCCAGGAAAATAAAGGAACAAATAAACAAATGGGACTACATCAAGTTGAAAATTTCTGCTCAACTAAAGAAATCATCAACAAAATGAGAAGGGAACCAACCATATGGGAAAACATATTTTCTAATGTCCCTTCAGACAAGGATCTGATCTCCAAAATATATAAATGTTGGGGTCCTGGTGGGAAAGCATTGAGGCTTGGAGTACTGCACAGGCCAGGCGAAGCCTGTAAGACCTCACAGGAAAACTGAAAAAGCTGGGTGCATACGTGTCTCCATGCCTTATCCAGTGGGCCCAAGCTGAAGTTGGGGCACGGGAACATACCTCAGCCCCTTTGAAGTCTCACATGTTCTCTCACCTCGCTTAATCCTCTGTTGTATCAACAGCAGAGGTTTTTAAATTTTGAATGCACATCCTGACCTGAGTGAAATCTGAGTGTTCCTTCACTTGTTTTCCTGAATAATATCTGTCTGTCTTCCTGCAATTAGCACTGTTTAGCATTGATTGACAAGCTATGTGCCTTAAAGTTTACTGCTTTCAATAAAAGATCTTTGGGAACGGTGAACAGGGCTTTTGGCCATGAATCACTAGGCCTTCCCCCTGCTAGTTCAAGCTGGCTGGGAAGATTCATTTCATCTGTGGCACCCAGGGTATCTCTGTGGGTCGCATATAAAGAACTAATGCAACTCAATACCAGGGAGACAAACCACAATTAAAACATGGGCAAAGGACCTGAACAGATACTTCTCCAAGGAAGACATACAAGGGCCCAAAGGCTTATGAAAGAGTATACAACATCATTAGCCATTAGAGAGATGCAAATTAAAACCACAATGAGACACCCCCTCACACCTGGCCATCATAAACAAATCAACAAACAACCAGTGCTGGTGAGGATGTTCAGAAAAAGCAACCCTGATGTACTGCTGGTAGGAATGCAGACTGGCACAGCCATTATGTAAAGCTGCATGGAATTTCCTCAAAAAGCTAATACAAATACCTTATGACCTAGTGATTCCACTACTAGGATTATACTCAAAGAACCCTGAAACACCAATTCAGAAGAACCTATGAACCCCTATGTTCATAGCAGTTACTATTTACAATAGCCAAGCACTGGAAACAACCTAAGTGCCCTTCAGTGGATGAATGGATCAAAAAACTTTGGTGCATTTACATAATGGAGTTCTATGCAGCAGAAAGAAAGAACTTCTACCATTTCTGATAGCATGGATGGAACTGGAGAGTATCATGCTTAGTGAAATAAGTCAGGCAGCAAAAGTTAAGTACCATATGTTCTCAATACAGGAGACTTTGTAACAAACAAAACATACAGGTCAGCAGAAAGAAACAAGAGATACCAAAAAAAAAAAAAAAAAAAAAAAAAATTGAGCAGAATGATAGTGATTAGAGGGGAGGTGGAGAAAAGGGAAAGTGGGGGAAGGGATCAGATAAGGAGCTAGTGAGGAGGACCCATGGACATGGGCAATGAGCTGGGGATGGACTGAGGCAGGTAGGAGGAGGCTGGGGAGAGCAATAAGTGAAAAAATGAAACAAGTGTAATACAACAATAATAGTTAACTGAAAAAAAAAGACACTTTAAATTGTTTGCATAAGCTAAGGAACCAAGACTATAATCATGTAAACTGAGGAATCTATATTACATAAAATCTTATTTTGAAGTATTTTCTTTTCATTTTTATCTATTTTTAAATTTATTTTTATTTTATTTTTCTAAGTGATCCAAGAGCCTGCATTCTTTTTTTATTTATTATATTGTTACATCTGTCCCAATCTCTGTTCCCTTTGTTTCCCTCCACATAGCAACCCCCTCCTTCCACCAATCCCAATCCCCTTAGTTCATGTTCATGGGTCATGCATGTGAGTTTTCTGGCTTTACCTTTTCCTGTACTATTCTTAACATTCTATTCTGTATCCACCAAATATGCTTCTTAATCTCCATTGCTTTCCTCCCTTCTTCTTTCCCCTCCCAGCTGACATCCCTCCAAATGTTCCCCATATCTTTGATCCTGTTCCCTCTCAGGTTGTCTGCTTAGATTTTTTTTTTTTTTTTTTTTTTTTTTACATTATGTTATTGATAGTTGTGAGCTTTTGTCTTTTTAATGTTCATTATTTTGATCCTCTTCTAACATTTAATATTTCATGTAATAATGGCTTGGTGATGATGAATTCCTTGAGCTTTACCTTGTCTGGGAAGCACTTTATCTTCCCCTCCATTCTGAATGATAACTTTGCTGGATAGAGTAATCTCAGTTGTAGGTCTTTGCTTTTCATTACTTTGAATACTTCTTGCCTGCAACGTATCTTTTAAGAAATCAGCTGACAGTCTTAAAGGAACCCCTTTATAGGTAACTCTCATTTTTTCTCTTGCTGCTTGTACGATTCTCTTTATCTTTATGATGTTTCTTGGTGTAGTCCTCCTAGGGTCTAGCTTCTTAGGGACTCTGCTTCCTGGACTTGTATGTCTATTCCTTTCACCAAATTAGGGATGTTTTCCTTCATTATTTTTTCACATAAGTTTTCACTTTCTTGCTCTTCCTCTTCTTCTGACACCCCACAAATATTGGCACATTTAAAGTTGTCCCAGAGGTTCCTATGCCTCTTCTTGTTTTTTTTCAATTCTTGTTTCCTTTCTGTACTGGTTGATTGTTTTTTTCTTCCTTATGTTCCAAATTATTGATTTGAACCCCAGTTTCTACCCTTCACCCTTGGTTTCATGGGGATTTTTCTTCATTTCACATTGTCTAGTCTTCACTTCTTCCTCTTTGTATCTGTTGTATTTAAGCATATCTTTTAAGTCTGTGAGCATCTTAAAGACTTTTTATTCATTATTTTCAGAGAGAAGAGCAGGGAAGGAAGAAAGGAAAAGAAGCATCAATGTATGGTTGCCTTTCACCTGCCTCCAGCTACAGACCTGGCTGGAGACCTAGCTTGCAACCTGGTTATGTGCCCTGACTGAGAATCAAACCAGTCACCTTTGTATTTGTAGGCTGGCACCTATCCACTGAGCCACACCAACCATGGCCTGTGAGCATCTTAATCATCAGTATTTTGAATTTGGTGTCTGTTAGGTTGGCTATCTTTTTATCACTTAGTTCTCCACTGGCACCTTGATCTGCTCTCTATTTTAGGCAATACTTCTCTGTCTCTCTGCTTGACAGTTTTCTGTGTGTGTCTTAGGTAGATGTGTTGCACTTGTTATGTTGTAATGGGTGGAGCCTTAGGAATTTGTCAGCGCGATGTGACTTATTTCACCATGTTGCGGCACTATATGTGGAAGAGGGGTCTGAGAAAATATAAGGCTGCTTGCCCATTGAGACTGGCTATTTCTTCTTGCACCCCAACCCCCACTGTTTTCAGTCAGAAGCAACATGGTTCTATTTTACCTCAGCACCGAACCATGGACTGCATGGTCTGGCTCCATGATCACCTCCCAGGTTTCAATGTATGACTATGCTTTTCATCATGGCCTTAGTCCTTGAGCCACTGCCAGAGCTGCTGGCTCTATATTTCCCAGCATTGGAACTGTAAGCTGTGCAGTTGATCTGGCCCCATATAGTTTCCCAGACGAAAGAAGTCTAAAAGAATACATCTCCACCAAACCAGCATTGCAAGAGATATTATGGGATCTGCTTTAAAATGAAGAAACAGAGAGAGATAGAGAGGAACACAGGTACAAAAGGAAAAATAGATAATGAATGAATAAATACCTATCGATAATAATCTTAAATGTAAATGGATTAAATTCACCAATCAAAAGATATAGGGTAAGCCCTGGCTGCCGTGGCTCAATGGATTGAGCACCAGCCTGTGAACTCACAGGTCCCTGGTTTGATTCCCAGCCAGAACACATAACTGGTTTGCAAGCCAGGTCTCCAACCAAGTCCCCAGCCGGAAACAGGTTAAAGGCAACCATACATTGATGTTTCTCTCCCTTTCTTCCTCCCTCCCTTTCCCTCTCTCTAAAAACAATGAATAAAATCTTTTAAAAAATAATATATATTTTTTTAAATTAAAAAAAAGACATATGGTAGCTGAATGGATAAGAACCAACTTTAACTTATGAATGTTTTAAAATAATCTAGTTATAGATTTTACTAAATAACATATAATTTTGTATTTTTGTTGTATCTATATTACTGTAGGTTAGGTTTTCTTAGATTGGAATTATTTCCTACACTGGGAAAATCAAGTTACTTTCAGTAACTCTTAGAAAAATCAAACATAGTTAAAGAAAAAGAAAAAAGTAAGAAAATGTGGATGTATATTACATAGAATACATGTTATCTTTCTTATTAATTGTTGCAAAATATGTGCTTGCCTGTGGGTGTATAATATATAGGTTTTATTAGAAATTTATGTTTTAAATAGCAACCGATTGGTAGTTGGTGTGTTGAGAAATTAGTCAATCTTTAGTTTAGAAAAGATGCTAAGAATGAAGACCAATTTGGGATAAAAGTTGCAAACTACCAAACTGTATGATTCATGTATACAGGCAATATACAGTATATTTTCATATTAGCATGTATATTAGATAAGATTCCTTTCAAATAGATAATGGAAATATACATTTCTAGCAATGAAGGCTCCCAAACTGGGGATGCTTGGGAAAAGTTATTAATGCCGCAATACACTTAATTATTGAAATGTGAACGTACTTAATCTCTACCTCAACAGACTCTTAAATATTTCACTGGTTAGTTTAGGACCACATAGACAGTCAACCACAAGTTCAAAAAATAGAATACTATTCTACAAAATTTATTTAAATCCTAGGGTTTTAAATTTTTTTATCTTAACTTAGTAGATATCATAATTTCTACTAAGTGGGGACCAGCTGAGAACTGCAAGTGCCATTATTTCTGAAGGCTTCAACTTGTAAAACACACATAGTGGAAAAACAGAGGGTATTGAAAGAAGTAAGACCTGTGCCCAGCCAAAAAAAGAAAAAGAATCTATTTAATATCTAATATGGAAAATGCCAAAAAGATTAAGTTGTAGTTCCAGTAGCTTAAAATAAGGTTGAGTTGTATTAATGGGGGGGTTGGATTGGGATCTAACTCAGAAACCAAATTCATTTTTTGCTATGGGCTTGGCACTGTCTCTAGGACAGCTTTCACAAAAGTGAATTCTGCAAAACATCATTTCTGTGATATATTCATTTACTCTAGAATATCATTCCAGAGTAAAATAAGTACTAAAGAAAAAAAAAAAAGAAAAATGCTCAATTTACAATATATCTAAAATACTATAATTTAACATGTGATAATTATATAAGCTATTGCATATTTTAAATTTTTTGTATTAACTCTTCAAAATCCAGTATGTACTTTAAATGTGTGTAAAAATATATATGTGTGTAAATAAATTTGCATATGTGTTTGATAACATTGCAATTGATAGTACTTTAAAAATAATTCTTTAAATGAATTAATGTAGGTATTCTGAAATAATGAAAAGAAAACTTTGTATTAATGTGATTTGAGAGGCTGACAGAAGGCAATAATTAAATGGTGAATTGGCTGGATGTGAAAGAGAAAAAAAAGTACACACTGGTAGTTACAGAATAGACAGGGGGATGTCAAGAAGAATAATGGATACGGAGAAGCCAAAAAGACTTTTCACAAAACTTTTAAAATAATATGCACAAGAAAAGGAACACAAATGGTTTTTTAAACCAAATAAATGGCTATAACAAAAGGCTTTGCTTTTATTTCTCCTAATAATATTGGGATAAGAGTAGAAAAAATTTATTTTTCCAGATAATTAACTTTTCAACAAAAATTATGAAAATTTTCTCTGCATGACATTAAATAGTTGGATAGGGATGTCAAGATGGCAGCGCAGGGCAACATGGGTTGCCTCTTTGCACAACCACATCAAAATTACAACTAAAATATACAACAACCATCAGCCAGAATCATCAGAAATGAAAGTTGAATGAAAGTCTGAGAACTACAGAATTGAAGAAACCATATCCATTGAGACTGGAAGGAAGGGTACACGTAGGGAACAGGCTGGTCTCTTACCCACATGTGGTGGACAAAAATTCGGGAGGGATATCTCAGGAGCAAGGAGTCCAGCCCTATACTACACCCACCAGCTCAGAGTTCCAGTGCCAAGAAGGTAGTCCCCACAACTTCTGGCTGCAAAAAACAGTAGTGATTTATTCAGCAGAAGAAACTTCTGGCTCTTTCTGTGTCTGGTGGAGGCAGCAAGAGGAGCTCCTGCCATGTCTGCCCACCTGCAATGGATGGTGATCCAGAGCTGCTCCAGCTTTCTGATCAAAAGGAACAACCAGACGTTCAGCACTGAGCCCAATAACTTGAAGGCCCACAACTCCTTTTGCCACAACGGGCTGATTCACAGCAAGATGGTGGGCATGGAGCTCGTGGCCATGGCAAAGGTGCGGTGGTCATCATGAAGCAGAGATCCAGCCAATGAAAGCCAGCTACCTCCTACGTGCAGATTACCATCAACAAGAATGCCCGGGCCACCCTGAGCAGCATCTGCCACATGATCCACAAGAACAAGTACTGCCCAGATCTGCGCATGGCCTCCATCCACAGGGCTAGTACCATCCTGCATAGCCAGAAGCCCGTGATGGTGAAGAGGAAGCGGGCCTGTCCTACCAAGAGCTCCTGAGCACCCCCCTCCCCCCAAAGCAATAAAGGTATTAGCCAGTTCTTCAACCCAAGAAAGAAAGAAAGAAAGAAAGAAAGAAAGAAAGAAAGAAAAGAAAGAAAAGAAAGAAAAGAAAGAAAAGAAAGAAAAGAAAGAAAAGAAAGAAAAGAAAGAAAAGAAAGAAAAGAAAGAAAAGAAAGAAAAGAAAGAAAGAAAGAAAGAAAGAAAGAAAGAAAGAAAGAAAGAAAGAAAGAAAGAAAAACTTCTGGAGCCCCAAGCAGTTCATCTTAAAGAACCCACACATGGACTTAATCAGCCTCACTCTCTCTGACCTCCAGCACCGGGATAGCAGCTTGAAAGGCACCAGTGGTATACAGGGAGAAACTGCAGGTCTGGCATCAAGGTAAAAGAGGCCCCCATCTCTTTTCTAAACCCTCTCCCCACAGAGCTGGCAAGCTGGTGCCATATCTGAGACTTCAACCTGACTCCACCCCATCCAACTTACCATATGAATGCTAGTCTTGGCTCATGTTTTACAACTTCCTAAATTCTATCAAAGAAGCAACAGCTGACCTCAGTGAGCTCCAGGCCCACACTACCAGCAGACAGTTGAGATTCATAGCTTGGATTCCCCCTGGAATCTTCAAGCCCAGCAGAAGTAGCAGCTATCTAAGATTGCTTTATAGCTCAGGCAGGTTGCCCCAGGCATAGCACAGGTGGGGGATGACCTTCGCCTGCACCACCCAGGAAATCCCAGGGCCAACCCACACAATGGATATCTACAGACTATGTCTGAGCACCACCACCCTGCCACTGCATAGCTGATCCTCCACAGAGGGTGGGGTTGGTAGTCAGTGGTCACAGCTAGTCCTTGCAGCTGACTGGCCTGGGTAATTCTCTTCCATTGATCTGCCATGAATAACCAAGGCTCAGCTACAAGAGAAGGGTGTACTCACATGAAGGATGCACCTCAAGTACCCAGATTGGGCAATACAGGAGGCTGAGCCACTGGATCCTACAGGACACCTACTACATTAAGCCAAGACACAGAGACAAAGCAGCTCTACCTCATACTCAGAAACAAACAAAAGGGAGGCTGCCAAATTGGGGAGGCAGAGAAATATGGCCCAAATGAAAGAACAGAACAAAATACCACAAAATACCAGAAAAAGAAGTAAATAAAACAGAGATAGCTGCCCTGGCTGCTATGGCTCAGTGGATTGAGCATTGGCCCACAAACAAGAGTAACTGGTTCGATTCCCAGTCAGGGCACATGCCTGGGTTGTGGGTGGAGTCCCCAGTTGGGGATGCATAAGAGGCAACTACACATTGATGTTTCTCTCCCTCTCTTTCTCTCTCCCTTAAACCGCTCTCCAAAAATAAATAAAATATTTTTAAAAGCCCTGGCTGTTGTAGCTCAGTGGATTGAGCACCGGCCTTCAAACCCAATTGTCACTGGTTTGATTTCCAGTCAGGGCACTTACCAAGGTTGCAAGCCCAGTCTCCAGCTAGGTCCCCAGCTGGAGACAGGTGAAAGGCAACCATACGTTAATGTTTCTCTCTCTTTCTTCTTCCCTCCCTTCCCCTCTCTCTAAAAATAATGGATAAAATATATTATTTTAAATTCTAAAAAAAAAAAAACCCTAAAACCCAGAGATAGCCAAGATATCAGATGCAGAATTCAAAACACTGGTGATTAGGATACTCAAAGAAATTATTGAATACAGCCAAAAAATAAAGGAAGAACTGAAGGTTATAAAAAGTGAAATAAAGGAAAACATACAGAGAATCAACAGTGATGGGGGGAAAAGCCAGGATTCAAATCAATGATGCATAGAAACCTCTAGGACACCTTTAAATGTACCAACATCCAAATTATAGGGGTGCCAAAAGGAGAAAAGGAAGAGCAACAAACAGAACATTTATTTGAAAAACTAATGAAAAGAAACTTCTCTAATTTGGCAAAGGAAATAGATGTACAAGTCCAGGAAGCACAGAGTCCCAAACAAGTTAAACTTGAAGAGGAGCATACCAAGACACATCTTAATTAAAATGCCAAGCATTAAAGATAAAGAGAGAATCTCAAAAGCAGCAAGAGAAGAGAGTTACCTACCAAGGAATTCCTGTAAGACTATCAGCTGATTTCTCAAAAGAAACTTGGCAGGAAAAAAGGGGATGGCAAGAAGTATTCAAAGTGATGAAAAGTGAGGACCTACATTCAAGACCAGCAAAGATATCATTTAGAATGGAGGGACAGATAAAGTGCTTTCCAGACTAGGTAAAGCTAAAGGAGTTCATCATCACCAAGCCCTTATTATATGAAATGTTAAAGGGATTTATTTAAGAAAAAGAAGATCAAAACATTAAAATGACTCAATGGATTGAACGCCAATCTGTAAACTAAAAGGTCGCTAGTTCAATTCCCAGTCAGGGCACAGGCCTGGGTTGCAGGCCCAGTCCTTTGTTTGGGGTGAAAACCACACACTGATGTTTCTCTCCCTCTCTTTTTCCCACCCTTCCCCTCTCTCTAAAAATAAATAAATGAAATCTTTAATAAAAGAGAATAATATATGAGAGGGAGAAGCCAAAGAACTTACATGCACAACCCATAAACAAGAAGTAAGAAGGAAGGGATTGCTGGAGAAAGACAGGGGTAGCAAGAAATTGGGGAGCTAACAGCATAATCAATAAAATGTATTTAAAAATAAGTAAATAGTTCAGTAAATAAGATGGCTATCATGTTGGACACATTAAGTATTCATTCAATATTTGTAAAAATAACTGCTTTTCTTTGGATTTAAAAAAAAATTATTTATGCTGAGTCAGCTATTCCCCCCTTTTTTTTTTTTTTCTCCTTTACCCATCTCCACTCAGCTCAACCACCTCCCCGGCCTAAGTAAATCTCATATGTCCATGTCTATGAGTTGTGCATAAATATTTTTTGATTATTCCCTTTATTGTGTTTCATACCATCCTCCACACCTCCGTTCCAGAAGCTGATACCCTATTTTGTGTATCAAAACTTCATTTTCTATTTTGTTTGTTGGTTTCCTCTGTTCACCAGATTCCACACATAAGTGAGATCATGTGGACTGATTGGCTTAATTCACTTAGTATAATTTTGTCCAATCCATCTACGCTGTTGCAAAATGTAAGCATTTTTTTTTTTTACTGCTTTGTAGATAAGGCCACTGTAATAAAAGCAGCCTCATTTCAAAATAATAACAAAGATATAGACCAATGGAACAAAACAGGAAGCCCATGAATAAACCTACATCTGTGAGAGCAACAGGTATTTGACAATGGTGGCAAGACCATACAATGGAGCAAAGACAATCTCTTCAAGAAATGCTGTTAGAGCATGGTACTGGCATAAGAATAGATCAATGGAATAGAATAGAGAGCCCAGAAATTAACCCAGGACTCTATGGTCAACTAATATTTGACAAAGGGGGAAGGAACATCAAATGGAGTAAAAACAGTCTCTTCAACAAATGGTGTTGGGAGAACTGACAGCAACATGCAAAAAGATAAAACTAGACCACCAACTTACACCATACACCAAAATAAACTCAAGATGGATAAAGGATTTAAACATAAGCAGTGCCACCTGGAGAAAAATATAGGCAGTAAACTTTTGGATATCCTACACAAAAATATGTTTACTGATACTTCACCAAGGGCAAAGAAAATAAAAGAACGAATCAACAAATGGGACTATATCAAATTGAAAAGTTTCTGTTCAGCTAAAGAAAATATCAGCAAACTTCAAAGGGAACCAACTGTATGGGAAAACATAATTGCCAATGATACCTCAGACAAGGGTCTAATCTCCAAAATATATAAAAAACTAATGCGACTCAACACCAGGGAGACAGACAGCCCAATTAAAAAATGGGCAAAGGACCTGAACAGACAACTCACTGAGGAAGATATACAAAGGGCCCAGAGGCATATGAAAAAATGCTCAACATCACTAGTCATCAGAGAGATGCAAATTAAAATCACAATAAGATACCACCTCACACCTGTCAGAATGGCAATCATCAGCAAACCAACAAACAACAAGTGTTGGCGAGGATGCAGGGCAAAGGGAACCCTCCTGCACTGTTGGTGGGAATGTAGGCTGGTGCAGCCACTGTGGAAAACAGTATGGGGTTTCCTTAAAAAACTAAAAATGGAACTGCCTTTTGATCCAGCAATTCCACTACTTGGACTATACCCAAAGAATCCTGAAACACCAATTCATAAGAACCTATGCACACCTATGTTCATAGCGGCACTATTTACAATAGCCAAGTG
>PVIW01014318.1:0-23816 GCA_004026585.1 Noctilio leporinus | reverse complement strand
AGCAAAGGGGGAAAGATAAGACACTTCTAATACTACAACAATAAATAAAAGTAACT
This sequence comes from Noctilio leporinus, assembly GCA_004026585.1. NCBI lineage: Eukaryota > Metazoa > Chordata > Mammalia > Chiroptera > Noctilionidae > Noctilio > Noctilio leporinus. The sequence goes on along the minus strand of PVIW01014318.1, from coordinate 23,760 downwards.
TAAAAAAGTAAATATCAAGTGAACCAGAGCTGTTTCCATCTTTGCCATGAGTCTTATTCTGTGCAGCCACCTCAGAGACCACTTTCAACTTTCACAATAATGTCTCCTGTTAGCATTTACAGAAAATGATGAATTGTATATGTATCATACCCTTCTCACAGTTCCTTCATGTTGGTTCTTTTTTTTTTTTTTTTTTTTCCCATTTTGGTTCTATTTAATGTTATATATATAGTCTAAGAATATTAGCTGTTGGTTTGGCTAAAATGTTCATTCATTATTTAAGTAAAAATAAACACATTTTCATTTTCACCAATAAATTCACTGAACAATGAATTAATTATTTTATTCCAGTACTTTCTGCTATATTTCAGGCAACTTCATTATTTTATCTTCCCTAAATCTTTTATTCTTTTGAGCTAAGAACTGTTCCAGCGGTCTTTTGCAGTCTTCTATGTGATTGAAAACATTTTTTTTTCCTATTAATAGAATTGTTAAAGGCTGAAACAAGGAAATCTAAAAAAACAAGGTCTGGTAAATTGGCAACTGAATGATAGCTTTCCAACTAAGCTGTAATAGTTTTTGCCTGGTCATCAAAGAAACAGGCAGTCTTGCATTATCCTGATGGAAGATGACATGTTTTCTGTTGACTAATTTTGTACGCTTTTCACCAAGTGCTCCTTTCAGATGGCCTCATATGGATCAGTACTTGTTGGAAGTAATTGGTTTTCCAGAAGGATCTCATAATAGAGGATTCCTTCCAATCCCATGATATAGACAACCTTGCCTTCTTTACATAAAGACCAGGTTTTAGTGTGATTGGTGGTGGTTCAATTTCTTTCCCCCACAATCTCATCCATTCTGCATTATTGTAAAGTATCCACTTTTCATCACTCATCAACATTTATTTTTAAATAACTAACATTTTTATTATATTTGAGTAGATAATGATATGTGAAAATACAGTCAAGATTTTGGTTTTACTTATGTGAAACCCCACATCAAAAGGATGAAATTAACCAAGAAGACACAAATGATTTTCAAGCCTTAATTTGAATATTTTGAGTATGTCAGCTGTCTCACATTGCTCTCAATGAAATACTCTGTTTGATCACTATCACCTTCCACTGGTTTACCTAACTGTGGTGAATTGTCTAGTGATAAATCTCCAAGATGAAATTTCAGAAACCACATTTGACATACTTGATCATTCGCAGCACATTCTCCACACACTGCATACATTTTTGTGCACTTTAATTGCATTTTTATCAGTTGCATAGAATGTTAATTTTTAGTTATCTTGAATTGTCAATATTAGAATGGCTACATCAATTTTCACAAATATTGATGTCTTTTAAAAGTACAATGATATGACAGCTATTATAATACAAACTAACAAAATAATTTCAACTGAAGTTAAAGTCAATTAAGCACAAATGCACTTTATTTGGGAAACATGATGTTCTTAAGTAATTAACATGTTAAAATGCAATTCAAATGTATTAATATTAGAGTCTGCTGCCTCAAGCAAAGGAGGCTGTTCGACTGGGTCAAAGGTCATGGGTTATCAGAATTCAGGGATCAGAATTGGTCTTGCCAATTCTGCTCCAGTGTTTTATGGGTCAATTCTGTTTATATCAGGGGGTTCCCTGAGAGTGGGCTGTGGGGATTTCCCCTGAGCACCTGAGATGACACAGAATAGACAAGGGAAACACTTGCTACTGTGGCCACATTCACTAGCCATTGCAATGTGAATCAACACATACAGTACCAGCCCACTATGAGGAGACATAAATTGCTTCTTACCAGTATTGACCTTACTTACACATGGCTATGGTTTTGCTATTGGACAGTTTCTGCTACAAGGAGGTTCCAAGGTACTGATGCCTGATTCCCTAATGTGAGGTCTTCCAGGACCAGTGAACCTGGTAATCCGAGAGGGGTGAGAACTGCACAATGGGAACAAGAGTGTGGGTCACAGTCATCTTGAGTCATTTAGATAGCCTGGTAGTAGACAGGAGAGTGGAAAGATGGAGGGTAGATTCCACTTACTGGGTTTGGTCTTCATGTGTTTCAACCAGCTGACTCATGGCAGTAACTTCAAGAAGACACTATATATCTAACTAAGTCCCTGGTGTAGACACCATCCCCCTAGGAAGCTCTCCATGCCCCAGTACAGTGCACATTACAGTGAACCAGGACCTACAACACATGGTTTGGCACAGGGTGATAAGCAGGGTGATTCCCCCAAGGCAGCTATGGAGACAATTTGCAGAATGTTTATTTTATCTCTGCAGTCATACCTGAAATGAATTAGAGGTTCCATTTCTCAGAAAGAGATTTCTCCAAGGATGACACTCTTAGGGATCAATAAAATTCAGGCTACAACCATTGGCTTATTCATGGCAGTCCACACAGCTCTGTACCAGCCTTATAACAAAAAGTTACTGTGCAGGTGGTGGATTTTCACTCTGTTTCCCTTTGTGGACAAGGGTGCATCTTCTAGCAGTGACAGAGAGGGTTTAGTGTTGCCAGGGCCGAGTCTGTTCCTTTTTATATTTGCTTTTAACTTGGGGAAGAAACTTGTATCATTCAAATGCTCGATGAAGACATGCAGATCAAGGCCCACAGCCCTCACAAGCACTGGCACACATAGAAACTCATCACAGTTGGGGCAGTCTAAGGGGATCCAGAGTGTGCATGGGAGAGGACAAGGACAGATGCCAAGTCTCTCTATACAGCCAGCTATAATACTGAAAGTTACACCTGACATTTTAATACTCATATTGTGATGCCCATTTACATCTGGGGCTAATTTGTCTAGGAGGCTGATAAACATGTGGAGGAAAAAAGACTGAGTGGATCTATGTATGTTTGTGGTCCTGGAACCAACACAAACATTAGCAGCCATTGTCTGTGACAGTTCTAGGTGTACCTGGCTCATGTTAGCTGTTCCTGGCCAATGTAATAGGTGATGCACAACCTTGTTCAATGTAGTGAGGACTCTGAGTCCACAGGTGTATAAAACTGTTCAGTGTAGGTAACACTAGACACAAACACCCATTCATGTTCCCATCACAGCAAAGTGATCCTGCAACTTTATTGGATGTATCCAACTCTGCCCTGTACCAGGTTCAGGAGAGTAGTGGGGGGCAGTGTGGAGGGTCAGGTCCAGATACTGGCCCAGTGTTACCATATGTACGTTCTTGGCATGACCCAGGACAGTCCAAAATGCTGTGTTTAATTACTGAAATAATATTGTGACCACCGTCCTTAGGACACTCACATATACACTGAGATAAGGCCCTCTCTGGGGGTCTCCAAATCAATAGCTCCCTCTACAGCAGGAGGACATGCAAATAGGGCCCCTCTGTTCATGAAAAGCAGCTCATCGCTGACCCTGCAGCTCTAGGCCAGGAGCCCAGCCTGGATTCCCAGGTGTTCCCAGTGCCTAGTCAGGAAGGAACACAGACCACTCATTGTGGATTGTGGGCTTAGCTAGGTTTTCCTTGTTGTAATTTTAAGAGGTAATTTGTAGGGGATGGTGACAGCTGATGTCAAAAGCTAAGACTGAGTGCTGGCAAAGCTGCACTTGATTGCTTGCATTCAAAAAGCAGAGGAAGGCCAGCAACTGACGGCAGCCAGAACCAGTGGGGTTTGAGAAGGGAATAGATAGCCACAAGTTTCAGCTGAATGCTGCTGTAACTGTTGAAGAAGATACATTTATTTTTTTTAAAGTTTATTGTTGTATTACATCCATCCCCTTTTTGCTCCCCTCTGTCCCCCTCCCCACCCACCCATTCCCCCCAAAGGAAACATTTATCTTTTAGAGAGCCTGGGAACAGGACAATCTTTGCCCTCAGTGTTCCCTTAAGCCTTCAAAAATTTCTTGAGCTTTATCTAACCAACCCTATGAAATAAACACAGAGACCATGTTCAGGGTCATTGTCTCTCCATCCAAGGGCAATGCTCCACCTGGCCCCCACTTTTCTCTAAACTGTTGAAGTTTCTCTAAACTCTGTGAAGGGCTGATTCACCATCTCCAATGACAATGCCAAAAATGCACTGTCCCTGCAAATGAACAGCCTGAAAGCTGAAGACACAGCTGCGTATTCCAGCATGACACACAGAGTGAGGGGAAGTCAGCCTGAGCCCAGACACAAACCTCCTGCAGGAGGGGTTGTAACCTTCAAAGGTGGTCAGAGTCCAGGAACATAAACACCATCCCAGTAACAGGTGCAGTTGAAGGTTTGTGCTGGTTTTTTGTGTGGTTTCCTCTTCCTGTAACACCTTCCCTCAGGGAACCTCTCTGTATTCCTGAACCGGCACTCACCTTTAAAATCTCTGAGTTAAAAAATGGATTGTCAAAAAAGATAACATTTTCATATTGGCAAAATACAGACTCTTTCAGACATTGTTCTGACCACCTCAAAAAAATCATCAAACCTTCTGTGCCACATCAGCTGAATTCAACAGAGTCTCTGCTGCACAGAAAGTGCATTCCAGAGTCACACTGCTCAGCATTCAAACTGGCCATGAATAGGAATTGTACATGCTAGAAATTGGGCAGAGGGACCTATGACAAAATTTGACTTTATGGATGCCTGACAACCAAGGTCTTAAAAAATCAACATTCATCCAGACATGTGGGAGGGGGCAGAGTCATGGAGATGGGCAGAGAGGTGAGGAGAGGTGGTGTGGCTCAGAGAGGCAGGCAACAGTAGCAGAATGGGCAGTACCACACTCAAGAGTGGTGGATAAAAATTGGGAGAAATACCCAGGGAATGAGCAATCCCAGCACCAGGTTTGATCACATAGCAGAGGATTCCAGCACCCAAGAAATTGAGCACAATAATTTTTGACTGTAAAAAACAATTGAGGTTTTACAGTGTGAAAGATCTGCCAGACTTCCAGGAGAGTATGTTTAAAGGGCCCACAAAGACTTAGAACAGATGCATCCCACCCACTCTGGGAGTCACCATCAGGGCACAGCTGAAATGACACTAGCCACGTACAGAATGTGTGTGAAGTGACTGGAAACATGGTGAATGCCAAGGACACCTACAGAACCAGGCATCAGCATTGTCTCCTCTCTGAGCCCTCGACCCATGCAGAACCACAGACTGGTCAGGCATATAGCCCCCTGGCAATCACCTAATGCTCCACTCAATACAATTTACAGGCATGATTCTAAGATAGGGAGTCAAAGGAATTCTACCTAAAGCACAGAAACAAACACAGGGAGGCTGATGAATTGAAGGGACAAAGAAATATGGACCAACTAAAACAGCAGAACAAACACATCCCCACTGGAAAAAAAATAAGCAAAATAAACATAAACCAAAAATTTGGAGTGCAAGGAGGGAAAAAGAATTCAATCAGAACAGTAGGAAGAAAGGATAAAAAATGAGGATATTTTTATTATTTTATGCTAATGAGTCACATCAAGATTTTCCATAATCACATTTCTATAACTTCAATATTGTTACTTGACAAACTCTACATCTTTCTTCATCTAAGCCATGACTGAGTTTTTTCCGTGTCCAGACTTTCTGAATCTTGTTTGACCATAGAGTCTGGAGAATAAAAACAAAATGAGGCAGTGAGGCTGTCCCACATTCAGCACCAGCACAAGACTTGGGTGCACCTCCTCCAAAAGAGGCTTCCTCTTGGGAGCAGAGTTCATGCTTCTGTCTCCCAATGATCCACACAGATGCTCCACCTTCTGCAACACTGGGTCCACATTCTGTTCTTAGTTCATATTGTGATCACCTTGTACAAGAATTAGGGTCATATGGAACTTCCTGTCTCCTGACAATGAACCTTCTGCATTTTTAACTCATCCTCTGGTCATGAGGGTTGAATTATCTTGGTATGTTCATACCTGGAGTCTTACCAAGACACCTCTAATTTTAAATACATTTTTCTTTTTAATAAAAATATACTCTACTAGGTCATGTATCCACCTCCTAGGCCATTCGAGTATGTGGGGAGGGCATAGGCTCAACTGTGGGGAGTAATTCTTAATAGATATGAATCCTTGGATGAGTCATATTCTGGGTCTTTGTCCATCCCAGAGTTCCATGTATAGCAGGAGGACAGGCAAATAGGGCCCTTTTGCTTATGAAAAGCAGCTCAGCTTCTACTTTGCTGCTCTGGGATGGGAGCCCGGCCCACAATTCCCACATGTTTCCAGTGCCTGATCAGGATAGAACACAGACCACTCACCATGGAGTTTGGGTTCAGCTGGGTTTTGTTTATCACAGCTTTAAGAGGCAAGTTATGGAGAATGAGAGACACTGATTATGAGAGTGGATATGACTGAGTGGAATAATGAATAGGTGACAGATTCCTGACCAGGACATCTCTGTGCTTAAAGTTGTCCAGTTTGAGGTGCAGATGGTGGAGTCTGGAGTGTGGGGAGGTCTCTGGATTCATCTGTAATTCCTACTGGATGAACTGTGCCTGTCAGGCTCCAGGAAAAGGGCTGGAGAGGGTCTCATACTATAATACAGATGGAGGGACCATGCATCATGCAGCTTATGTGAAGGACCAATTCACCATTTGCAGATGCAATGGCCAGAACATGCTGTATCTGCAGGTGAGCAGCCTAAGAGCCAAGGACGTGGCCCATATTACTGTTGAGAGGCGCAATGAGGGGAAGTCAAGCCCTGAAATGAACTTCTCCACAGGAGACAGGAGGGCTGGTCTGCAGGGGTGCCTAGGACACCAGAGGGCACTGTGGTAACCTGAGCACAGAGAGCAGCCCCAAGGGCATATGTGGGCCTGGTAGGGGAAAGAAGAGGCTTCCTCTTGGGAGCAGGAGTTTCCTCAAAGCTCTCAGCTGCGTTCCAGAAAACTTCTTCCTTCTTTGTGGCTTTGATTTTCCACATTCTCAGTACAGACAGCATGGAATAAGTCAAATTGTCTGCAGGTGAGATTCCACACTGGGTGCCCCTTTTCTTCCTGGCGATGAACCACCCCGAAGACTTCCATATTCCATGTGGTGGACATATTCCAACAAGGAGGGTCCAACCTGTCCAGCCCCATGTGCTGTGCTTAGGTTCCCTGTCCTCCAACATGCACACACTGTCCTCACACATGTCCTTTCTGAAAGGTACACCTCACATGACAGGGTTGTGATCATCCATCAAGACGTTAACCCTTCAAGACTCTCTCTTCCATTCTACATATTACCATCTTGCTCATCACTTACTGGGTGAAGGTGTAAATACACCTTAACATACACAACCCACTGTCACATGCCAGCCTAATTCTCCCTAAATCTGATCTAGACCCTGAGCTCCCTGGGTCTGGGAACCTGCTTACTCTTCACTGCCCCCCCCACACACACACACCCACAACCAGTCACAGAAGAGAGGTTAAGGAAAGATGTACACAGTCATGTATCCCAACTCCATCCTCCCACATCCCCTGAATGTCTCTGTCCATTACAGTGTCCCTAGTCCTTGCACTTATGGGAATACTTGGATTTTAAATGCTGTAGGATGCACCTGTCCTACATAGTAGAAATGTGTAATTTTAAATGTTCATGTAAATTTTTTAAAAAATTATATATTTTACATTGCAATGTATATAATGTCTTTAAATATTTCATTTCATGTTTGAGAAAGAGGGGACCAAAGGGAGAAAAGTGACAGAGAAACATCAATTGGTTGCTTCTTTCAAGGCTCCCACTAGAACCCAGCCCCAAGTCCAGCATGTGCCCTGACCCAGAATTACACTGAAACCAGTGGCCATTCTATTCACAAACCATGTGAGACATAGCAGCCAGGGCTAAAGTACTATGTTGTTGGAGACTCTTTAGATACTCAGGGGTCTGGACCACTAGCCCTTCAGTCTGTTGTCAGCATGATGAGTGGCACTCACGTTACTCAGCTGGCACATGCCATACCCTGCTCTGAAAGGTGCAGTGGAGCATTTGGGGAATGATGGTGTGGGTTCCATCAGACAGCCAGAGGTGCTGACAACCTCAGATTCCTCCTTAAGGACTGAATGCCACTGAATGATCACAGCCTTGACATGGGGAAGGATGATCTCCAGAATGGCACAAGTGTCTCTAGGTGGACAGTGAATCATGCTCTCAATATTATGCCCACAGCCATGCCTGTGGGGAGCCAGCTGTGTTATTTGGGAGGAGCACAACATCTCCCTGAACCCCATTTGTTAAAGGAGGCACTCCTTACAGAATGAGTATGGCCTCAGTCCTTAGGAACCCTGCTGAGCGAACCTGTCAAGAATGTGCCTGAAAGAATGGTGGCAATGGTCCCTAATGCTCAGTCTGGTTGTGAAAGGTCCAGACCAGCTGCTGACCAGATATCCAGGCCAGAGGGAAGGCTCTGAAAGATTTACAAACCCTGTAGAGATACCATCATTTGGTTTTCAAGCTTCATGTCAGAGTTGGTAAGACAATGACCATGCCCCTCACTCCCCTGTGATTCAGGAAAGGACCCTGCAGATGTGGAGAAATGTGGACTTCAGCTCCACAGCTGGTTGTGGTGACCTTTTATGGATGTTCTTCTATATTTCCAGTTGTTGCACAGGAGTCAGAAAGCTGCTTAGTTTTCCATCAGATGCCACTTCCTTAACTGTAGTGGCCTGGGGAATTTGAACATTTGTGGATACTTTTAAAAGGAGAGCATCTAGGAAGGTACACATGTGCACAAAGCCCACCCTCTATTACACCAGGGAAGATCACGTGGTGTCACTGACCTCATTCGTGTTGGAAGGGGTCTGCTGTGGACACTGCCTCCAGCAACATTCTCATGTGATGTGGAGGTCCTAGCCCACATGGTAATGGTAGTTCCCTTTATTGTTTCAAATTTCCCTGAGGTTGCATTTCAAAGAGGGGCTCTTGGTAGTTTATGTTGACCACAGAACCACTGCATGTGATGTTGATGCATACCTTCCATCACCACAGAGGGTACAAGGTCTCACATGACCAACATCAGTTGGATATGTTCCAAGTGTAAATCCACTCCAAAACACAAGGACCCATCCACCTATAAAGGACAGGTGAAACCCAGAATGTCCCTACAACTGTATCAGATGAGTGATATTGGTATACTTTAGACATTCACATTTAACATCACTGTCAGGACTATGAAAGGTTTTGTAGTGCCTATCATTTGTACACTGCCCACATTTGTGTTTCTTTGTATTTATGCTGAAGCAGGCATCTGAACTGTTCAGCATGACTGCCAAAGATCTCCTTGTCAGGCACAGTGTGGTGAGTACAATTTCCATAATTGTAGAGCTGTCCGCAGTACATGGAGCTCCATCTCACAGATAAATATCTTGAAGACATGTGAAATCATCCAGGAAGTAGTGCTCTGGAAGATCACATATGTTTTTGACTGGGCTGCAGAGCATTTTCAGTAGGTAAGTAGGTACAATTTGTGCAACACATGCTAGTAAGAGAATCACTCCCAGTTGCTAAGGTGCAGTCACTTCTGCAGAACAGATTGCTGTGAAACTGCTTGAAGCATCCACAGTCACACTGTTCTCCATCATACTCCACAGAGGTCATCAAACAGATATTAGGCTTTCCTAATCAAACACATCAAGCAGATATTAGGTTTTCATTTGAATACTCTAATACACTCTGCTAGATACAGTGTTTTCCACCATAATTAATTGCATTTGCTGTGTTCTCCATGGAGCAGTTACTGAAAGCATCTGTCATTACAGGTACCTGTTCATAGGTAGGTGGTCCTTCTCTAGCAAACATGGTTCCTCATCATAATACAGACCAAACCTTCTCCCAAATAATTGGCTGGCTGTAATTGGTAACAAATAATGTCTCAGCAGAACACACACCATGATGAGATTATTTCTTTTGCATGCACTATATAGAAGTGGGGGGGAAACCAAGATCAAGAGGCCCATTTCTAATCACAATTAACCCTCAATCTGACTTAGGAGGAGTATACATTTTGTTTGCATACGTGTTATAAAACATACTTGCAGACACCACATATTTGTCCATGGTGGCTGGCTGTCTTACATTGTAAGTGATTATGATGCTGATGTAGTACCCAGAACCAAGACTTTGAAACATGGAGTCAATTAAATTATGTAGACGTCATGTTAAGGTAACTGTAATCAAAATCCTTGCCTCCACAGGTATGCATTTCCCCAGCTCGCTTTTATCTAAGAGAGCACATTCATATGTAAGTGCCACATGCTCACAGTTTTGGTTGCCTTGTGCCACTTTTGTATATTTTCATATATATGAACCCCTGTTGTTCAGGTGGTGAAGATGATTTGTTACTGTCTTGCCACCAGGAGAATAAATGAAGATTCTATGTTTCCTTCTCTCCATAAGAATCAGCTTGGTCTGAATTCCCTCTTAAATGCTCCACTGTCTTTTTTTAGTCTCATTGAATCCAAAGTAAACCTGCCTGGAGCTGAGTGCCTGTGGTGCACTAGGCTTACCAAGAATTGAGCACATTTTGAGACATTGTTGTATAGAGTATAAACTGAGTCGAAACTCACAAGAGGGCCTTTTACACTTCCTAGATGTTATGCATAGAGTGTACTAGTGAGCCTAGAGGATGTACTGGTGTGCACTTGAGAGAACAGGGTAAGTGGGTGCCTCTCTTCTTTGTAACCCAGGATATATGTGGGTCCTGTTGCATTGGTGTCTGCCACTGTTTGAGGAAGTATGTGTACAGCCTTTGGAAATCCTTGAGGGATTTGATTTCACAGGCAAATCGTCCAACTTCACAACACCTTTCAGGCCCCCATAGCACATGTCCATGGTGACTATGGAGAGAGGAACCTCCTCCAGGTAGCCATGGTAGTAACAAACAGGAAGGACAAAGGAGGGATCATCCACCTGCAAGGTTCCCTGGACATCCTGAGTCATCATCACCAGATGTTGGGGCCAAACACTTTCTTGTGCCACATGTTCCTGATGATTCTCTGACCCCCAAAACTCAGGCTGTAGGAGAGCCAGCCTGAAGTCTGAATGCTCTTGCTTGTGTGCAGCTCCTTCCTGGAATCACCACCTCAGGGGAGATGTAGCACCATGAGGGGTGACATTGAGAACTCTGGACTGGAGCCAGCTATACCCACAGACCAAGTAGCAAGAGGTGAATCCTTGGGGTAACTAAGCCCTCTGCTTGCCTCATGTCCCTTCTCAGTATCACAGTCAGAGGAAATGGAGAAAGGGAGGACACTCACTGAAGCCAGGTCCCAACCATGTGCCGTGGCCACTTGCTACCAAGGAGAGAGTGACAGAAAGCCTACCCTGGGTGGATCATGTGAGGGGACTAGATAACAGTTACAGGGTGTGGCAAAAGGTGGAGCTAGACATGAATTCAGGTAGAAAGTCAGTGTGAGCCCAGACATACACCTCCCTGAGGGTGCAGGAGGGCTGGGTTGCAGAGGGTGCTCAGGACATCAGGAAACATCAGTGATACTCATGGGCATTCATGAGCACAAGGAGACACCAGTGCCTCCAGTCAGTGCTCAGAGCACAAGGGGCCACCAGGGCCACTAGGGGACACTCAAGCACAAGGAGTCATCAGTGCCACCAGGGGTCACTCAGAACACAACAGAACATCAGTATCACAGTGGGGAGCCCTTAGGACACAAGGGAAATCATTGTCACTAAGTGGAGGGGCCCAGCTCAGAAGCTGGTTTTCAGAATGTTTGCAGAAGCTTAGGTAGGGGTCAATGTTTTCTCCTTTTATTTTCCCTTGGGTTAAATCTTGCTTTTTTTTATTTTTATTTTTTAATGTCTCTCATTTCTTACATTCTCCACAGGCAAAAATGTAGAAAGTAACTGTTTGCAAATATGGTTGCTTTCTCATCTGGGTCCTTCTTGTCACCCTATCTCTGTATAACCTGCTTTCCCTGATGGGCAAAGAAAATGTTAGAATTTGCACTGTGCCTTGGCTGAGAATGATTCCCCACATTCCAGTAAAGTACTGAGCTGGCAATTCTGAATCCAAGCATTGAGTCACACTCTCTTCTTCACACAGCAAGGACCATCCCACGTGGGAATGATCATCCCCACACTTTCTGCCCCCATAAGGATCTCTGTGCTCTTTAGAGCAGTAGGACACCTACCTCTCATCCACATGGCTATATTTTGATGTTCAAATTTTGACCATTTCTGCGGCTCCCATGATTGTCCTGACTGGAGAAGCAAGGAGGCTGGAGGCCAGACCAGCTTTCAGTATTTCCCCAATATGAAGGCAGGAGGCAAGCCCAAAGATGAAGCCCTGTCGCTGGGAGCTGAGCAGTATCCCACAAGTTTCTGAACGTGGTTCTGGGGGACTCAACAAATCTCAGGTTCAGGTTTAGAAACCACCTCCATCATGAGGACTACCTGATTCCCGCAGACCCTCTGCTGTTTGTCCAGGATCCCCAGGAACCTGCCCCTTCATCACCTCTGACTTCTACTGTCAAACACCCATTAAATCTATCCTAGGATGAAGCCCAATGTGGCTGGGACTCTGCTCTCTTCTTTCTAGCCCTGGTATATTTTACCTTGAACGCACCCCCATCCCCTCATGTCCATCTCCTGGGTTAGACCCCTTGATAACCCAGGATCAGGTACATTCAGGTGATCTGGAGCAGGTCTCAGCCCACCTTTTGATCCCATGAGTTGCACACGTGCAATGTCTGATCACTCAGACCCTACAGCAGGACAAGCCTGTGTCAGGCGGAAACACACTGATGACTGGCCTCAGACCACCTGCAATGACTCACACATGTACTGAGAGAATCTCCAGGTGGCCCCATGAGCTACAATTTCATGAGCAGTTGGAATTAGAAAGCAGTCAAATAAGGCCTGGGTGGCTTGGTCACCTGGAATGTTACAAATGCCCCCACTTACAGGACCAGGGAAATAGCTTTTAGTTCTAAAATTGCAAGACCAGATTTGAAGTAGGACAGAGAGAGGGATTCACCGCTTAAAAACTGATTAGAAGTTTAACACACAAGAAAAGAAATGACCTAAGTGTCCTACTTAGAAGTTGAACAAAAGGTAAAGATTCTATATTAAATGAGTACATGCCTTACTATACAGGTATAAACTGATTTATCTTTGCTTTATAGTACTCTCCAGAAATATCAATGAAATGTATTGTATTTACAAAGTCTACCACAAATGCACAAACCTGCATATGTCAAACCAATCAAATGTACTCATTCAAGTTTTTGGTCTACTCAGTCAATTCTTACATGTGCCTCCATGTTGTACCACATATTGGGAAGTCAACTTCAACCTATGTTCTCTTCCATCTTACTCTGCACCACCTCTTCCTTGCCTTCATCCTCAATGGTCATTTGCTCATTTTGAAAGCATTGCTTGGATTTGGTTCTCCAGGTATCTCTACTTCACACTTCCTCACACCCTCAGTGTTTCCACCAAATCCTTATGACACTTTGCAGTGCCCACTTTCAGGATGGACCATAGCAAATGGTCCATGCACTTCCTGAAGGACATACTACTTATTTTCTAGTTTGTCAAATATAAATTAATCTGCTATAAACACTATGTGCAGTTTTGGGTGTGGGCATACATAGTTCTTACTCTCCTTTGGGTAAATACTAAGGAACATTGTTGTTGGACCCTGTGGTGAGAGTATGTTTAGCTTTGTAAGAAACCATTAAACTATCATCCAGCATGACTGGGATACTCTGCACTCCCACCAGAGGTGACAGAGTAAAGCTGCTCACCAGCCCTGCACCATCACTTGTAACTTGTTATGAAGTGAATGCTGAAGTCTCCAGGGATCCAGGCTGTGGCATGTTGTGTCCTGTGACTGTTCTGTACCAACTTCATGTGAATTTAACACTCCTGGTTTAGGTGACTCTCCATCCCTGGCAGCATGGGTCACTCCAAATATATTCTTCAAAATATTTTGCTCCCCAAACTCTTGCATTTTCACAAGGCTCTTTATAGAAGTTTCTTTACTTTGAAAACATGTTGGGTTTGATTGTTATTGAATTGAAACTATGAATTTTATTTAGGAACAAATGTCATTTTAAGATCAGTTGAATTTTCTGACCACAAACACAGTGTATATCTATCTCTTCTGTTACTCATATTCTATGAACCACATTTTATATCTTGCAGTGAACAGATCTTGTGCATTATATCCAATTTTACATGTATCCTAAGATGTTTTCTGTTAGTTTTTATATCATCATTTTTTTCCTTTCCAATTTTATTTTTTTCCTTGCAGATTGTATACTAATGAGTTTGACTATATACAATTTAAAGATTTTTAAAGAATTTCTGTGTAAATCATTTCATGTCTGAATAGAAAAATGAGCCTTTTCTCTGCATGCTTTCTCAGGCTTGTGGAGCAGGTTTGGGGTAGCAATGCAGCCACATCTAGATGATGACATCTCTCACAGCACCATCCCTAGCCAGGGCCCCTGTTGAGACTCCAAAACTGCGTGTGGGCTCTGGTCACAAATTGGGGCAGATCTTCATTCCCACACTGCATGGGAACAGGCAGGTTTCATTGCCTCTGTCAGAATCTTTGGCCCTCTTTTCCACCCTGTCAGATCTTCTCAGAACCCATTGAAAGTTATGTTTTCAGAAAGAAGATGGCCAGGCATTTAATAGCCTGGAGAGTCTGGTTTGCCAGAGCAATGTCACATTGTGCCAGCAGGACCATGCTCTGCAAGTGATCCTAGATCTCCTTTTGGGTTCAGAATGGAGAACAAAAGAAAACAGGGTAGCTGGGGATAAAGATCTCATGGAGAACAGAGTCTCCTCTTTCTGGGTCATAATCAGATCTTAAAGAGAATCAGGAAAAAAAACTGATAAATGTCTGGATGAAGGCATTGGGTCTGCCACTAAGAAACACTTCTTTTTGCCCTGCAGGTGACCACCCTGAGACAAGCCTCCTGTTCTCAATGTATCCTGCACACAGCAAGTAGTGTGGTGATGATCTCAGTCAGTCACTAGCATTAGCATGAGTGATCACATTCCCACCCACTGTCAGAACCTTCTTCCTGTTGGGTCTGTGGGGTGGCTAGTGAGGGACTCCAGGCTGTGATGCTGCATGTTTCCTTCCATTGTTCTCTTGGGGGTGGTTCAGGTGTGCAGAGACCCCACAGATGTTCTGCTGGGTGCTCCATTGAGAACACACCAGTGCCTGAGGGGACCTGGCCTAGCCATGGGCACCACAGGACGTGCTTCTCTATCATCCTATAGGTGTCACCCTCAACCCATGGACTTAAGGAGCCCAGGAAACTGCCAACCTTTGATCCCCTAGGTGTCAGCTCAGCTTTGCCCAGGGGCCAGCACTGAACAGTGGTCCCACACCAATGAGCTGACATGCAGTGACCCTTGGATGTGTAGAGAACGATAATGTGCTGCCACAGCCATAGGTGCAGCCACCTGTGGGGACAGCACACTTGTGCTTAAGCACAGAGGGTAAGACACAGACCTGAGGGCAATGGGCCCAGGATGCAGCTAGCTGGCACTGCAGCAGAAAGTTACAGAAGAAACATAGCCCTGTACCTCATGTGGAGCAGCATTACCAAACAGAAACTCTCTCCTAAGAAACCCTGTGTGCAGGAGTATTCTGTCATGAGCCAGCCCTCTGTGCTGAGTAGCACCTGGGATCTATTTAGAAGGAAGAGCATCCATCCACCCACCTGGGCCATTGGGCATTGAACTCCACCAGCCTTGCCCCTGCAGAGATGCTGCCGCACCTCTCTGTGCTCAGAAGCATGGCACTCTTACCTACAAGGAAACTGCAAACTCAGGCTTGTTTCCTTTCCACTGAGTGGCTGAGGCCACTCACCTTCCCCCTTCTTGGCCCTTGTTCATCCAATGGCCTGGGGCTGGAGGCTGGGTATTGTGTGTCTGACTCACAGCACCTGGGATGTGACCTCTGGAACATGGGAACCCTGCCTCTGTCCTTGTAGTCTAGATGGAGACAGGTGTGTAACTGGCCTCCATGTTGGCTGATGTAATTAATAAATTCAATTAATATTGGTATACAGGCTATGGAATTGATGTAAGGCTATTAATGCCCACTTGCAGGGACTTGCAAGTGTGCACCCATGTCTCTGACTTTGCCTTGCACCCAACTTGCCATGGACATGGCTTTGGAGGAATCTGGCTGCAGAACCAAGGTTGTGCTTCAGTAGGCTATGCACATCTGGGGCCTTTGATCAGTGAATGATTCCCAGACAGATATATTTTGTGGCTTCCTATTTAAATGGAACCACACACCAGGGGCTTCAGAGCCTGCTTGGTCTGGCTGACACAGGGATATGCCTGTCTCCTTTCTCATCTTCCTCCCTGTGTTGGATCTCCTCTGGGGTCACTTAGAGAACTGATAGTGCACAGGAGCGTTCATAGAGACATGGAATGACTAACCCTGTTGCTATTATTTTTCTTAATTGTTCCCAGGTGTCCTGTCCCAGGTGCAGCTTCAGGAGTCAAGCTCCATGGCAGCACAGCCTTGGCAGACCCTCTCCCTCACCTGTGCCATCTCAGAGAGTGTCTCTCAAACAGTGCTACCTGGAAGTGCATGAGGCAGCCCCCAGGAGGAGGTGTCCAGTGGCTGGAAGGGCACATTACAAGTCTTAGCGGTAAAGTGATAATGCACCATCTCTTCAAAGCCAGTTAGTCATTGACACCAGAGGTCACTCAGGGCAGGAGAGGAAAATAGAATGTCATGGAGCCCATGACAATAGGGGTCACTCAGGACCCCAAAGGGTTATCTTTACACAAGGAGGTGCTTAGGGCATCAGGAGCCTATCTGACACAAGAGGAGTCATGGCATGGGTTATGTGACCATTAATTTAGGGGTCCACCCTAATAGTCAATGTGTGCCCCACATTATCTTGGTTTTCCATGAATATATTTTAAATCAGTGGACTGGGCAAGGGAAATCACCCTCAGCAGTATGGGGTTTCTTGCCTGACCATTGAAGGCTTGCAGGGGACCAATGTGAGCCTTCTGCCAGGTGGCATTGGAACTGGAATGTCCTATTAGCTTGGTCCAGCTTCCAGCAGCCATGGGACATTGACTCCTCCTATGTTTCAAGTCTGCTTCCTTGGACTGGAACTAACTGTGAGACTCCTCTGTAACCATCACATTACCCTTGCTCTTTGATTCTCCTGAACCTCCTTTCTGTCACAATCTCTAAGTTCCTCATATACTCAGTTCAAGGGCAGGATGTGTGTGTCTGTCCCAGGAGCTCCAGGATGAGACAGGTGTGGTCTGTATGTGCACCTGGTCGGTGTGAGACCCAGGACCCCTTCAGCCCTGCACCCATCACACAGGCTGTGTTTACATCTCCCCATTTCTCCTTATTGTGCTGCTTCCAGCATAGACAGGAGACTGTGACAGGGGGCCATGAGCATGGAAATTATTAGTGTTTGTCCTAACTCAGCACAGCCTCTGTCAAAGGTGCTTTCTGTCAATTTCATGTGATCACCTGTTGACTTCTATCCCTGAGTTTGCTGTCCATCTATTCTGCACTGAACCCTCTCCTTTCTCTCCAGGAAAACAACAAAAACACCTCTTTAAAAGAAGCTGAATTCTTGTGAAAAAGGGAGCAATGGAATAGAAAACCCAATAGTGAGATGTGCTCCATCCTCACCACAAAACATTACCCTCCTTAAAAAGAAGAGAAAGTAAGCTCTGGCTGGTGGCACAGTGGATAAGGTGCCAGGCCTGCAAACCCAAAGGTCATTGGTTTGATTCCCAGACAGGGCACATAACCAGGTTGCAAGCCAGGTCTCCAGCCAGGTCCATAGCTGTAGGCAGGTGAAAGGCAACCATACATTGATGTTTCTCTCCCTCTCTGTCTCTCTCCCTCCCCCCACCTCTCTGAAAATAATAAATAAAATCTCAAAAAAAAGAAGAAGATAAATTGGACAGATGCAAGAACACAGATGGGCCATAGAGGCATTCAATATCTAGGGAAACATACCACTCTCAGAATCTCAGAGGCTGTGTGCTTCCATGTCTGAGATGGAGCAGTCAAGGGCATGAATCCAGAGCAGAATCGAGTCACTGAGGCAGAATTCTGAAAATAGTGAGTTATCACTTAATGGGCACTGAGTCAGTTTGGAAAAGTGAGAATTTCTGGATTTGGATGATGAGAATGGTTGCACAAAGGTCACTTTCTCCAGTCAGGTGAGAGTGGGGATGCTGCCCATGTGCTTGGAACAAGGGAGAAGTGAGGACTAGAGTCACTACCATGAAAAATGTGTGTGTGTGTGTGTGTGTGTGTGTGTGTGACTTATTGAGCAATAGAATTAGGATCACATACAGGGATACACTAATGGGACATGTGAGCAGAGGCAACTGAGGACAACAGTGTCCTGAAAGCCACCAAGAGCTTCTGGACTCCAGAGTGTCAGCTGAGTCAGTGCATCTGGCAGCTGAAGGGAAGGGGCTCCATGAAGAATCACTGGGGTTTTGTAAAGCCCTGTTATCCATATCCTGAGATGTCTAAAAAAAGGTGACTTTGGGAAATTGTCCAGAATTCAGGGCTCAGCCTGTAAGTCTTCACTCATAATCCGCTGTGAACAGACAGGACTTTCTCCTGAAGGGCATGTGTTTAACAGAAAAGGGTGAGTGTGACCCATGATTTCAGTACTGTGGTCCCCCAAGCAGGTGCAGAGGGAGCTACGGGGGGATTTCAAATGAGTGCCTGAGTGTTCCTCTTTTCATTAAAAAAAAAAAAAAAAAGTGAAATAATGGTTGGAAAGGAGATGGTTGTAAATATTGTATTCTGTTAGAGCATTTATCAAACATGTTAAGACAAGAGGACCACAGTAAACAATCATTTCCAGTTTTCTTATATATGTATATACATATATATCTTGATATTAAGGAGGTGGAGACAGGGATGGTGTTTTCAATTTATTTAATGATACATTTTGGAGACACCAGTAAAAATCCTGAAGGAGGGTTTTGAATTAGAAGCATGTCCTGTGAGGGATCCATCCTCAGTGGGAAAAGCTCAGGGACATGGCAGGGGACACATATACTACAACACACATTGGAATTTGGAGTCTCAGGTTCCTTGTGAGCATGGCCCCTGTGTCCTCTACCTTCTCTCAGGAGGAGTCAAATATGTGTCTATGAAGCACTCTGCCTCATGGTTACACAAATAAGAAGATGTAGACTGTTAAATGTAGGTCTGTGTCCTGAGATCATCACCCACAGCCATACCCTCCCCCACAGAGGTCCTAACAGCACAGCCCCTCACCATGGACTGGAGCTTCAGAGCCCTCTTCCTGGTGGCAGTGGCTATAAGTAAGGGGGTCCCCAGTCTCTGGGTCCCTGGGTCCCTGGGTCCCTGGGCCCCTGGGTCCCTGGGTTGAGGAGGGCACAAGGGAAGTCAACAGTGTTTTACAACCACTTGTTTCTCTTCTCCACAGGTGTCCATGCCCAGGTGCAGCTTTTGCAGTCTGGGGCTGAGGTGAGGAAGCCTGGGGCCTCAGTGAAGGTCTCCTGCAAGGCTTCTGGATACACCTTCACCAGCTACTGGATGCACTGGGCGCGACAGGCCCCAGGACAAGGGCTTGAGTGGATGGGGAATGTTTACCCTAACGGTGATAACACAAAATATGCACAGAAGTTCCAGGGCCGAGTCACCATCACCTAGACAAGTCCACGAGCACAGCCTATATGGAGCTGAGCAGCCTGAGAGCCGAGAACACAGCCGTGTATTACTGTGCAAGAGACACAGTGAGGGGAAGTCAGCCTGAGCCCAGACACAACCCTCCCTGCAGAAGGGGCTGCAACCACCCAGGAGGTGGTCAAGGTCTCTGAACCAGGACCTCTCCCTGGAGCAGGTGCAGTGGAGGTTTGGGCTGGTTTCCTGTGCTGTTTCCTCTTCATATAACAGTTTCATCAGGCAATAGAACAAAGACCCCAGTGATGACAGTCTCTGACTTTGCATCATGCTCACAGTACCAATTGTAATTGACACCGCACAGAGGCAAAAGAACCCAGGACAGCTTTGAGAGGATGTGAAGGCTGATGACAAACACAGACACCAAGGGGACTTAGAGAGTTTAGCTCACACATAGTAGAAATCTCAGGGAGGAACAGGAAAGATCCTACAAAATAGACACATGCTGTGCTCTCTTCAGCAGCATATATACAAAACAGAGACGTGTTTTGGTGGAGCCTGGAAAGAGAGTGCCATAGTAGTTTTATTTGTTGATGTGGTGGTGGAGGAACATTCTGCTTACTAGGGATTTTTATGTTGTTGTTGTTTCTCTTTCCTAGTGATATCTAAAGGGGAGACACAACCTTTCTTGTCAGATTTCCCAGGTGGGGCAAATGGATTAATGTAGGAACAGGTCTTCATCTGTCAGCAAAATAAAATTAATTAGAATCTTATGACATGATGATGATGATGATAGAGTTAGACAGGATTCCTGGTCCTGTGTATTAGGTAAAATCAATCCCCTATATATGGTTATCACATATGTGAAACTTTGGCTCATGTTTCTGCTCTCACAAATGAGGTGCTGCCCCAGATATACTTTTAAGGACCATCAATTTAAGGAGCCATGCTAAACAAACCATCCTATCAGATGGAATAATTCCATAGGTGTAAAATTAAACTCAATATGAATGCCATGGAGTTTCTCTGCAGCATTTCCTTTTGAAACACCTGATAGAGTTCTTTCCAGTAAGACTCAATAGCAAGTTTTCTGTCAAGTTCACCACAATAGATTGACTCACCATTTGGAAACCAGAGAGCCTGTTATTAAGATGGTATTTTTGTTAATCTTTAACCTGTGGGTGACAAGATGGGTATAAAGAATGGATCATTTTCATCCTATTTCCTGTCTGAACTCAGCAGGGTAGAAGCCAGTTGTGAGTGAAAGTCACTGGCTACCTGCCTCCTCCATCCCCATGTCACAGGGATGACTGTTGTGTCCTGGGGAGGGGGTGATAATGGGCCACCAGTGAAAGTGTGGAAGAATTGTGGACATGGCAGACCAATATTTCTGAAACTTTAAATGATTGTTAAGTAAAAATGCTGTTTTCAAATTCTGAATAAATTGTGAGTGGTGGTGGCTGAGGTATAGGAACCCTGGCCACCCAGCACAGCACTGGTTTGTGATGATTCTGTGTGGTGATCACATCAGTCACTGCACGTGCAGGGGGATGCAGATTCCAGCAGCTTCTGTAAGGGGATGACCTCTAGGTATCAAAGACACCCAAGCACAATACATACAACATGTCCCATGGACTTGGGGTGGATGAAACCATCTAAATGGTTCAAAAGGCCCTTGAGATTTGGTCCTGGGTCAAGACTCACCTTCAAAGCTGATCCAGGATTTGCTGTTTGTGTTAACACAGGAGCAGGAAACAACCCCGCTATCTCTGGAAGACTTTAAC
Organism: Noctilio leporinus; assembly: GCA_004026585.1. NCBI lineage: Eukaryota > Metazoa > Chordata > Mammalia > Chiroptera > Noctilionidae > Noctilio > Noctilio leporinus. The sequence continues at coordinate 2,375 of PVIW01014318.1, read as the reverse complement.
CCCAGGGTCAACTAAAGGTAATACCAGAGGGCCTCTCCCATGTATTCAGTTTCACAGGGAAATAAATCCAGATTTGTTTTTAATTATCAGATGGCATAAGGACCTGTTTTGAAACATCAAATATCTGAGTGAGATAGACAGATACAAAGTGTTTCATTATATTTTTACTTAAAATCATAGGCTAAACATTAACATTTTATAATAACTGCTTACTATTCCTCTGTGGTTTTATCCTTTGTAAATTCTTATGATATAACATCTCAGATTAAGTTTGGGTGTTTGGCACAATGACTTATTGCAGCATGTTCTTAGGTTCCATACTGTAAGGTTTTGTCTTGACTTTCACCCTCACATTATTCAGTCTCCAGTTGGACAGGTGCTTGCAGACTTCCTTAAATTGTTCATGTCATGGGGTTTCCAGGAGATCTGAGGGCCCACTGTGCTTGCAAAGAACCCCAAATCATACACTGCGCCCCAGGCCTCCGTTGCTTTTCTGCTCTCCTCTTGCCATTTTGGGTAAGTGGCAATGGCAAGGGGACACTCTCTTTCAGAAGCCAATTGTATTCTGTTGGAAGAGAGCACCGTATGTTTGGGTGCTGGTCATGTGAGGCTGTTTTCATAATTTTTGAGAGTTCCATGCTACTTTTCAAGTGACTGAATCATTTGAGCAGGTGTCTGATCTTGGAATGGCTTAGGTTTAGTGTTTTCTGTTTTCTCCTATTTCTACAAATTCATTCTGAGTTCATGACACCAGTCCTTTACCAAATCTGCAGTTTAAATGTATATCTCTGAGTGTGGGATTTGTTTTTAAATCCAGGCTGTTATGATATCTGCTTTAATGGCATGTGTTCTAGGAGAAGGTGATGCTTGGGTCTTGGGTGTGAATTGAGCAAGCTGCTGACCCCAGGACAACTCTAACAAGTCACATGCCTCCTTAATTCATAGTCAACCAGGTATTTGGGTTGCCTACAGGGCACAATGACAGGCAATCCCATGAGTGGCATCAGCAGATAAGTTTGTGAACAGGCCATATGTGTCGGTCACTCCCCAGTATCCCCAGTGACCACAGACCAAATACACAGCTGATATTTGTGAGCTCAGCATTATAGAATAAACCTATCGTAGGTTTGAGAGATGAATCCACATCTGGAAATTCTTTTATGGGAACATGAATAAATAGCAAATGTCATGAGCTAAGACTTTCATTTAACAAGTTGGAGAAAGTCAGGGAGTGTGTTAGAAATGAAAATTACAATTAGAACATTTTGAAAGAATGATCCTCTGTTTTGATAAATCTGCTCAGACTCTAACATGTAAGCCCAGTTGCTGGTTTCATTATAGATTTACCATGAAAAGGAAAATCTCGAGTGTCCCAGAGATGGTTTTATCTTTGCCATGAGTCTCATACTTTACAGCCTCCTCTCAAACCCCATCCCCCTGACCACTTTCACCTTCTGGAAAATTTGTCTTCTGTTAGCTTTTTTGGAAAGCTCTGGTCTGAAAATATTAATGCCCTTTTCACAGTTCCTACATTTTGACCATGTTTAATATTATATTTTGTAGGAGATTAAGCTATTCTGTGGACCAAAAAGATTGTTTTGTTCTTAAGGAAAAATAAAAAGCACATTTTCACCAGTCACCTCATTGAATAATGTATTTACAATTATCCACAAACACCTACCATTTTTCTAGCAATTTCAAGATTTCATCTTCCCTAAAGAATTTATCTTTTTGAGCTAAAAATTATGCAGTCTTCCAGGGAATTTATGCAATTTTTCTTTGTTCTTTTTTTTCTTTTCTAACCTTGGCTTTTTTTTTTTTTTTTTTTTTTTTTTTTTTTTTTTTTTTTTTTTTTTTTTTTTTTTTTTTTTTTTTTTTTTTTTTTTTTTTTTTTTTTTTTTTTTTTTTTTTTTTTTTTTTTTTTATTGTTGTTGTATTATGTTCATCCTCCTTTTTGCTCCCCTCTGTCCCCCTCCCACCCATTCCCCCAAAACTCATTCCCCCCTGTTGTCCATGTCCATGGTTCCTTTATACTAGGTTCTTGTCTAAGCTGCTCCTCTTTCTTGCCTCTGCCGCCCCCCTCCCACCTCCCCACCAACCCCTTTTCCCCTGACCACTGAAGGCCTATTCCTTGTATTCATATACTTGCTTCTGTTTTGCTTGTTCTTAGTTTTGCTCATTATTGTCCTGTAATGGGTGAGATCATATGATATTTGTCCTTCACTGACTGGCTTATTTCACTAAGCATAATACTCTCCAGTTCCATCCATGTTGTTGCAAAAGGTACAAGTTCCTTCTTTCTTTCTGCTATATAGAATTCTATTGTGTAAATGTACCAAAGTTTTTTGATCCAATCATCCACTGATGGGCACATA